>VDFB02168118.1:7490291-7515653 GCA_007258455.2 Sequoia sempervirens
AAATATCTTGATAAAGATCATGTAATACCAAAAATTCCTTAGTGATCACATTCTCACCACAAGCGAGATCTATGAGTATCCCATTAGACTTATCATAAATATGACCACCTATGTAAAGAGGACCATCGGGAAGATTCAGAAGAATATCCTTAGAAGAGAATGTAATATCAAGAGATTTCTTAGGTTGGCCCTTATGAGGGATAACGTCTATCACTCGTACTTGATCAACCATCTAGGATTAATAGAAGTGGAATGTGGAATAGGATCATGATGTTCAATAGTTTTATTAACAGTCATCACATCATTGTTTGGATTTTCACTGGCTTTGAGAATGACATGGTATATTTGGGCATTGAATTGGTAAAAATTTTCAAATTTTGATTGGGTGGGGCAACAGACGGATTGGATTTAACATTAATATTTAAAACGAATAGATGGCTAGAATCAATGAGGTCTTGCACTATGTGTTTAAGACACTTACATTGTTCTGTGTCATATTCATTTTGTCTATGGTAATGGCAATAAGTGTTGGGTTGAAAGGTTGGAGGAAAAGGTTTAGTTGGATCCAACGGTTTAACAATAGGTAAAGTAATCACCTGTTGCTGCAATAGTTGAGTCATGGTGTTATGAAGAGTATCTGGTAAGGGTGTAAATTGTCTCTTTGGATCACCATAAGTAAATGGTATTGCATATTTAATAGTTTTTACTTGGTTGTTGATAGATTGAGGTGGTTGTTGAGGAGGGGGGTTGATGTGTAAAAACCCTTTGTTTGGTTTTCGAAATGGTTGTGAATTGTTTGAAGTGCTATGTTCAATTTTTTTGGTTCAATTAGTAGTGGACTTGACATCATGACTACTAATCAAATTGTGATAATTACAAAGGGCTATGCACAAGTGCATGAAAGAGGGAAATTTCGTCATGATCAATTTATCTAGGATGTGATTTTTTAAGTTTTCAATAAACATATTATATAGATGTGGATCAGGAACCTTGACATCGATTTGGGCATATAGTGACTAATAGCATGAAATGAAATTGATTACTTTTTCATCAACATTTTTCTTACATTCATTAGATTATCCAATTTCTTTTTGGGAGTAATGTGCACTTGAAAATTATTTGTGAAGGCCTCAACTAGTTCATTGAATGAACAAATTGAATTGTTTGGTAAGTTTGAAAACCACTCCAAGGAAATGTCCTTTAAGGGCCTAGGAAATAGTTTGTCCAATAGTTTATCATCAATAACAAAGTCACTACATAATTTTGTGTAAGCATTAACATGATTAGTAGGTGAACCAAATATTTTTATGAGGTGTGAAATGTTATGACTCTCGTTTGCTCAACTAGGGTCTTTCACCTAATGGAAAGAGATAGATCCCACACCAAAAATCTACGTGGTTTACTCAAACTAAGGAAAGTATGATGTAATTATGACTAAATGAAATGATCTAGATATAGCTAATCGATATAATTGATTGATTATGAATTAAAAATAATGAAATGTGAAGTGTTTGGAAACACATTGTGTAATGCAAAAATACCTAGAAATGAATAGTAAATGGCAATAGAAATGGATGAAACTGAAAGTGTGCACCTAATATATTGATGAAGGTTGGAAATGACTTATAGAATGTTGTTGAACCTAATTTTAGGCCTAGTGGGATTCATTCGCCATTCTGCGTGAATCAATCCCAGTTTTGTGAAATTGTTCTAGAACCCATTTTGAACAAATGGGTATCTACAAATGCACAAAACCAAAATTAGGCCTGGAAGTGGGACTCATTCCCCACCCATCGTGAATGAGTCCACTTTTCAATTTCTAAATATTCAAAGGTGGAAATAAGAGCCTCCAGTCTGCACTTTCTGCTTATCCAAGTGTTTGGTTTTGAAACTATCAAATTTGGGCCTGAAGGTGACTTTTTGTTGATGTTTTGCCTTATCAATGAAGAGATGACTTGAAAAACTTTGCAAATTTATCTTCAATTATTTCCAAGCTTCCAAGATGACTAAATATACAAACACACAAGAAGAGAAAGAGAAATGTTGGATGTTAGGGCATGGGGGTTTGCCTTGGTCAAATCCCTCTTTTTAGGAAATTAAACCAAAATGATGAAAAAATGTAATGAAGCATGAAACTTGATGAATTCAATACCTTTCCATGATGTTTGACCTTGAATTTCTACAGCAAAACATGAAGAATCTTCCCTTGAATGTCTTAGGAAGCTATCTTGATGATTTGTAGTGATGAACCCTAGCTTGCTTGACTTGATAGAGAAGATAGATGATGAATGAATGATACAAATGTGTGAATGAGTTAAGAGATTATGAATTAGGGCTTAGAAGGTTGTATTTATAGGAAATTCTCCTAATTTACCCCATAAATTAGATCCCTAAGGCCGACATGAAGAAAAACAAAACTTAAATTCCAAAATTTCCTACTCAAAAGTCAAAAATGGTCCAATAGGACTCATTTGCCACCTTGGGCGAATCAGCTCCACTTGGTAGGGACTGATTCACCACAAATGGAAAATTAGTCCTAGAGGGGCCCATTTGATAGCTAGGATGCTAGGAAGTAAGGAAATAAGGTTTATATGATGACTTTGTTAGGTATTTCATCAAATTATGCCTCAAGATGCATAATATTGGGTAATAGGGGCCTATTAGTGATGATGTGAAGGTCAATTAGGGCTTGGGACACATAATTCAATGTGAAAGTGTGATTAAATACACTTTACAACACTAAAATGAGGTCCACATAGCCTAAAAATATACAATATCCAATGTGAATGTGCAAGACACATAACAACACTAGATTAAAGTTAAATTTAGTTCATAAGCCTTCTAGATTGATGTGATAATTTCATTAAACACATTTTATAATATTGAATGAAGAGAATATGGGTCCATTAAGTCTAGAAAAGCATGAAAGTCTTTTACAACACCTTTACAAGACATCGAAAAATGCATTTGAAAGGGTCCAAGGCCTAGTGTGGATGTGAAAAACACCTCACAACACTAAATCAAGGCCATCAAATATTCCAAAATCAAGAAAGTTTCCTTTTTTCTATGGTATAGTAGGATCACCCTTCCCTCTGTACTTCTCAAATCTAGGTATCTCAATTCCTTGTGGCATTGGTATTATAAATATTTCTAAAGATAATGGGTTGTTGTGGACATAATAGGTGGGTGGAGAATTTGACTTTGGCTTATGGTGGATATTTGTTGTTGCATGGAGGAAACAGTTTGTAAAATTTGTGTGATGAGAGGGTCAGTGTAAGTGGCATGCGATGGAAGAGATAGTGGTGATGGAGTGTATGTAGTGGTAGGGAAAGTGAATGGAATGCTAATAGGTGGTATGGTGGAAGAGTAGAAAACATTTGATGCCCTAGAAGAATTATGAATGCTAGCAGGAAGAGTCGAGGAAGGAAACACATTGCTAACATGTTGCATTGTGGTTGTGGCTTGGGGAGTGGTATAGGTAGGTATGGATGTGACATTGGAAGGGGGAGGAATATAAGGTCCTCCATGGCTAACCACAGTGTTTGCTGGTTGAGATGTATTAGAGTTGGAAGGAATGTGTTTATGGTATATCTCAACAATTTTTTTGATAACATCTAACCTTTTGTTGCATTTAAGTAGACGATGGATTTTTTTGACAGCAAGAATTGCAGTGGTTGAAATGTGCTAGATCCTCATGAATGTTAATGATTTTTTCTTGCAAAAAATGATCATTTTGTGTGTCAAATTGCATATTATGGCAAGGAAAATTATCGCTAAAGGTGGGATCCATGCCTAATGCACTATTGTCAACACCAGGAGTAGGAGCTCGAGACAACCGAAGGTCCACAACAAGTGTGTTATTGCAGGATGCCATGAGTCAGGAACTTCTTCTCACTAAACTATTATCAATAGGGCACCAAACACTCATACAAGGGCTACTAAAGGTGGGTGGATTCAAATGAAATGAAAACTAGGAGTAATACATTGCTAATAACAAAAGAAATTAAAAATTATAATAGAGATGTAATTATGGGTATGTGCAAGATCATCATGGAAAAAGCAGGCCTTTAAGTGGCAATGAAAATTTAGAAAAATCAGAGTTAGGAAACTTGAAAATTTTTGAATAAGTTATCTATGTTATTTCACAAATATGTAAAACCGAGGAAATCTTGGCTGGCAAATTAGATGTAGTTTATAAATATGAGTTTTTTTTTATTATCTATTTGGTGAAATTTAAATTTCAATGTAGTAGTACTTAGAATTCCCGAGGAAAAATAAGTAGGTGTATGTCTAACCACCCTAACAACAATAAAATGATAACATTTTTTTCTATAAAATTTTAGATATAAGTAGAGGACTTATGTCGATGTGATGCATATTTTTTTGGTAAATTTTTTCCAAGTAAATAATTAATTATAATTTTTTTTTATTAAAACTTTTAAACAATATATAAACTCATATGTTTGACCACCATAAATTGGTCAAAACTTCATGAAATTCAATTTTTTTTTAATCCTAAAGTATGCGAAGCATAGAACGTGATGCATGTTTTGGATTCAAAAAATGTGATACCGTTTGAAAGCTATAGATGTTTTCAGGTAGCCTAATAATTAGGACTTTAGTCGTAATTCTAATAGAAAATGAATAATAATTATTTATTAAATTCAAAGTAAAACATAATTTATATTTGTGAAAAGTTGAGAATCTCCTTTAGAAACCCTTTTTGTTTCATCAATTTTGGGTAAAAAAAGTCATTAGCCACATGGGAAAAGTCTAGAAAAGCAAGGTAAGCTATTAAACACATTTTTTTTGTTGACTTCTTAGGATTGGCATGTCCTAGCCGAATTCCAAAGCAAGCCCGAGGCTAACCACTAGGCAGTAAGGTTTGTGTCAGAAAAATCAGATATTCAATTTAATTGGATATTTGATATTTTTATATATGAAAAAAAAATTGTAATATAGTTTATAATATATGATTTAAAAAATGCAATAAATAGTTTATAGTTTATTTTAATATATTTAGAATATACAATATAGTTTATAATTTATTATATAATATACAATTTATGATAATCACTTATGGAATTATGTATAATATATAATATATTATATTATTATGTATAATATTTAAATATTATATTATTATGTATAATATTTAAATATTATTTCTATATTTTAGTCAATATATAAATATTTATACATACATACATATATATATTGCTAATATATAAAATATTATATAACTAATTAATATTACTAATATATAAAATATTTAAATATTATCTCTTTCCCTCTCTCTTTCCCTCTCTCCCTCTCTCTCTCCCAAGTCTTTGTCCCACTCCCTCCCTCCCTCTCTTTCACTGACTCCCTTTATCTCTCTCCCCTCTACACTTAACCCTAAACCCTAAACCTAACCCTTATACCCTCTACCCTCTACTCTCTCTCTCCTACCCCCTCTCACTCTCTTAGGTGTCTCTCTCACTCACTCACTCCCTCCATATATCTCCCTCTACCCTTAGCCCTAAACCCTTAACCCTTAAACCCTCTATCCGCTACCATTAACCCTATATACCCTCTATCTCTCTCCCACTCCCTCTCTCTCTCTCTCAAGTCTCTCCCTCCTACCCCCTCTCCTCTCCCAAGAGTCTCTCTCTCAGAATTATCCTCTATCTCTTTCCCTCTACCCATGTATAAACCCTAAACCCTTAAACCTCTACCCTTAACCCTCTCTCTCTCTCTCTCTCTCTCTCTCTCCTATCCTTCTTTCAAGTCTCTCTCCTCTCTCCACTTCTGTTTCTCTCTCCTCTCTCTCTCACTCCTCTATCTCTCTCCTTCTACCCCTCTCTCCTCTCTAGGGTTTCTCTCTCTCAATCCTCCCTCTATCTCTCTCCCTCTACCCTTAGCCCTAAACCCTACAGCAGACACCCTTAAATGGTCTACCCTCTCTACCATAGCCATCCCTTCCTTTAGCTCTCTCCCTCCTCCTCTCTCTCTCTCAAGTCTCCCTCTATCTCTCTCTCAAGTCTCCCCCTCTCTCTCTCACTCACTCCCTCTATCTCTCTCATTCACTCCCTTTATATCTCTCCCTCTACCCTAAACCCTAACCCTTAAACATTAAACCCTTAAACCTTACACCCTTAACCCATAAACCCTAAACCCTTAATCCCTCAATCCTAATCCCTCAACCCTATATCATCAACCCTCTACCCTCAGCCCTCTCTCTCTCCCCCTCTCTCTACCTTTGTCTCTCTCCCTTTCCCTCTCTCTCTATCTCTACCTTTCCCTCTCTCTCCCTTCCCCCTCCTAATTCTCTCTCTCCCCCCTCTCTCTCTATCACTTCCTTCCCCCCCTCTCTCTCCCTTTCCCTCTCTCTCTGTCTCTCCCTTTCCCTCTCTCTCCCTCTCCCTCTCCCTCTCTTGTTCACCCTCCACCTCCTAATTACTCTTAGGTCTATGTGTGCAAAAATAAAATATCTTATTTATAACACCAAAATCTTACCATTAAAATACAATTTTCAATGTTTTTCAAATAAAATATCGGATTCTATCTAATATCATATTTGTGGGTTGTAGAAAAACCCCATGTGGGTCATTTTGGGCATCCCAATGAACCCTACATTTTGTTTGTAGGCTTTGCAGGTGACAAAAGCGTGATTTCAAACAGAAAGAGACAAAGATCAACTTTTTGGAGCATCTTCTACTCAAATTTTTCATAAGCAATCATTTTTTTAGCATCTTTTATGAGGTGTAATGGGGAACAGCAATCATCAGAAGCAAGAATGTAAGAGAAAGCTTACAAAAGAACAAATTGAAGCATATAGACAAAGAGATAGAGAAAGCAATAGGAAGAGAAGACAAGGTATGTTAAATATTGGTGAACCTAAGCTCTTTGGTCTTTCAAGTGAAGAGGAAATTGAATATGTTCAAGGTGAAAATGTTGAAATTGATATTGAAAATTTTCAAGGTGAAAATTTTGGAATTGAAGATGTTGAACATGATATTGAAATTGGGAATGAAATTATTGAAATTGATATTTAAAATGTTCAAGGTGAAAATGTTGGAATTGAAGATGTTGAACATGGTATTGAAATTGGGAATGAAATTATTGAAATTAATCTTGAAAATGTTCAAGGTGAAAATGTTGGAATTGAAGATGTTAAACATAATAGTAAACCAAGTGTAAATTATGTTTCGCAGATTGCATGAGAAATGAAGAACCTTGTGTGGAAGAAAGACATATTCCAAATTCAAGACCTTGAAAAACCCCTAAATGGTTACTTGAAATTGATGAGAACATTATAAAAAAATTTGAAGGAAAGAGGTCAACATGAACCATTCGGTTGTGGGCTACATAACTTTTCAACCAATGTTTTAGCAATTAGACATTGACCGAGCAATGCCAAGTTTTTGTACAATTGCTAAAGATGCAAAAGATGAGACCTTTGCTAGCCAAATTGAAGATCCGTGTGAACAAGAAGACCGAAAAAAAAATCTATTATTGTCAAAAATATTTTTAATGCTCTCAAGTCTATTGGAAAAAATAACAAGGAAAAAGATAAGAGATTTGCAAAGAGAGTCATTAAAACTTCCCTAGTAAGCCATCAATTGAAAAAGGCTCACTTTATGAGACAAACTTGTATTGATTTTGACATAAATCATAAAAATTTGGATAGAGCACTTGCAAGAAGAGAAAGGATAGATGATCCTCTTAAAAATGATACATGGTTTTTTTTTTCCGAGAGGCTTCCATGTGTTGATAATAAGCTAATCGATAATGTAAAGCTGGTAATTCAACAATTTTGGCATGATAACTCTAGAGTATCACCTAATGAAATGTTGCAGGAGTATGGTGCAATGCATCTTCTGAAATCATCAAGGGACTTGCTAGATCTATTTTTATGTTCTAGAGATGGCGGTTGCCTCTTCTATAGAAATGATTGTTTAAATGTGAAGTGCTCACAATGTGCTTGCTTGTCAAATTTTGTTCAATTTTTTCATGAGGGTTCTAAACATGAATTTGGATAGAAGCTTGTTGATAAAAAGAGATATGAGATAGTCAAATATACTTTGCAAAGTGGGGGTGAAGGTTCTAGATGCGAGTTGGTTACAAAAGAATGTAGTGTTGCTGATTTTATTTCAGATTTTAAGGAAAATATTTTCTACAAGTATCAAAGGCATAGCCATAGGTCTCAGTGGTTAGATCAATGATTTAGGGTGTGTAAGGACTCTTTTATGATTGGCACTATTATATCAGTGGTTGATTTTGCAGAAAACTACACATTACAACCATAAAATGAGGTACAAACTCAGTATTACAATCCATTCAAATTGCTATTTTTGTCACATAACATTTAGACATGTACCTGATAGTACAAAAGATGATCGAAAGATAATCAAAGAGTATCATTTTTATATGAGTGATGATAGATCTCACTCATCCAAGTATTTCCAACATTGTTTTGAGATTTTTTTTGAGTTCTTGTAAGAGCATGATATAGTAGTGGGCTGACATCTCATTTGGTCAGATAATTGCACAGGTCAATTCAAGAATTCTCATATGTTTTATTGGTTGAGTAGAATGCATGTAGAGAGGGTTGTACCTCATATTTGGAGTTTTTTAAAGTTGTGTATGGGAAAAGGGAGCATGATGGAGTAGGTGCATGTGTAAAGAGAGCTCTAGTTAAGGAGCAATTGAAGACTTCAAGAGAAAAATTTAGTGATGCATGTTCTATTGTTGATTGGTGTAGTTCAACATTGTCATAGGGAGGGAAAATTGATTCAACAGTGCGAAAATTCTTTCGGTTGGTTGAGGAGGGTATAGTGGGAGGTAGATTTGATTGTCATACAATCAAAGATTCTTCAAAGCTCAGATGCAAGCAGATGGAGCATTTGGACATGATATTTGGCTTGTTTTTTTTAGATTTATATTCAGTGTGAGTGGGATCAATGTGATTCAAGCGAGTGGGTGGATACATGGGTTCCACAATATCTAACTCCTTTATCTTAAATAATATCCATGAAAAATGACACAATGTAAAGCTCAATTGCTAATGACCATCTTTCAAATCTACTACAACCAGGACATGTTTTTGTAGTTGTTGCACCACAAGGGAATGAAGAGAGATCATACTATTGGTTGGCTTGATGTGTGTGGGTAAAGCATAAGCTAACACAACCAATGGAAGATGATGATGGGTTCGTGTATCCTACAGGTTTAGTTGTGGTTGCAGGAACTTGGTTCTGAATGTACATGATTAGAAAGAATGGCATACCTACATTTGAATATTACGAGAAACACAAAACCATTCTCATGTATTTGAACCTTGTTATAGCAACAAATGTTAAGTTGTTGAAGCATCATTCCAAAAAAAATACAAAACAAGTATGGACACTTAGTAATGTTGATCATGAATCAATATTGGATACTCTTAAGTGAAGAGATGACCTTCCAGGCACACTTGAATAGCATATTCAAGAATGGAAGGTACAATGGTTAGGTTCATTATGCTTAAGTTCATTAGTGTTCTTTATTTAAAACTGATACTTTGTATATTCTTGCAATGCAGGTGTCTTTAATACTAATATTTTGTATATACTCTTGCAATGTAGGTGTCTTTAATAGTGATATTTTGTATACTCATTTAATGATTGCAACTTGACTGTCCTAAGAAGGTAATATGCACTTTGTCAATGTGATTCACTTCGTTGTCAATATGGCATTGAATTTTCTTGATGGCTGACACATATATTGTTCTCCTTGCCTTCTTGTGATTAATATGACTATCCTATAATGTTATTAATATTATTCTTTTATTGTAATTTTAATCTACCTTGCATGTGTGAAGGGGGGCCATACTTGATTAGAATAATATAGATTGGTTATTCTAAGCATCTTTTATAGTTTTCATTACCAATTACTCATCATTCAAGTTGTTTAGAATAATATAGATTTGTTACTCTAAGCATCTTTTCTATTGTGACAATATAGATTTCTCATTTGACAACTTTTGTGATATTCCTAGAATGATTGATCATGGACCTATTGCAACAATAGCTAGCTCTAATCGTTTGGGAGAGGTGTGTGACAAATTACAATAATATAGATTTGTTATTGTAAACATCTTTTATAGTTTCCATTACCATTTCGTCATCAATTAGGTCTTTTAGAATTTAATATAGATTGGTTATTCTAATCATCTTTTATAGTTTTCATTACCAATTCATCATCATTCAAGTTGTTTAGAATAATATAGATTTGTTAGTCTAAGAATTTTTCTATTATGACAATATAGAATGCTCATTTGACAACTTTTGCAATATTCCTGGCATGATTGATCATGGACCTACTGCAACAATAGCCAGCTCTAATCCTTTGGGAGATGTATGCAACAAATTATAATAATATATATTTATTATTATAAGTGTCTTTTATAGTTTTCATTGCCATTTCATCATCAATTAGTTCATTTAGAATAATATAGATTGGTTATTCTAAGCATATCTTATAGTTTTCATTACCAATTCATCATCATTTAGGTTGTTTAGAATAATATAGATTTGTTATTCTAATCATCTTTTCTATTGTGAAAATATAGATTTCTCATTTGACAAATTTTGTGATATTCTTGTCATGATTGATCATGGACCTGCTGCAACAATAGCCAACTCTGATCCTTTGGGAGAGGTGTGTAATAGATTACAATAATATATTTTTTTATTGTAAGCGTCTTTTATAGTTTGCATTACCATCTCATCATCAATTAGGCCATTTAGAATAATATATATTGGTTATTCTAAGCAACTTTTCTATTGTGTGTAGTTTAACTGCTACCTTGATGGTTTTTACAGGTGCTTGTCACTCTAGAATGTCAACATCCTACTCTTGTGGAAGACTATGGCCTAAATGCCTCCAATAGGAAAAATTTGTAAAATTTGAATTTTCAAATGTGAAACAATGTAAATAGGTCATAAATTTGAATGGGCATAATCTATATCCAGTGATGTTTTTTGAAATATGGGTCAAATGTTTGGCATTGTATAAAGGGTATGTTTAAAATGTAAAGGGATTTGTATTTTGGAAACTCATGGGTTGAAATAGTCATATAGTTGTATTCTTTGTTACTGTTATTGGGAAAATTCTATAGGATATTTTTGTACTTAATTGAGCTACAACCGGAAGTTTTCTTCCTAGTTCTTTCCTGCTGGTATGCTCATTTGAACTAGGTTTTGTAATATCTCCTATTTATATATAATAAATTATAGTGACTTTGCCACTTTTTCCAAAAAATCAAATGTAAAAAGGTCATGTGAAGACCATTTCCAATGTAATTGATTCTTTGATCTTATAGATTAAGGAGTTAACTCTCTTTTGAAAGAGATTTGAGGTCATTTCATCAAGAATAAAAGTTTTGAGAGCATATTTACAGTGACTCTATATGAAAACCTCCATTTAGGGGTTTGAGAATCTAATTAACAATTCAACACTACTCCACTGACTTAGGCATGTTAGATCGGTGGAGTAGATTAGTTTAGCATGTTAGCTTTGGTAGAGGCTTGGAGATGGTGAAGATAGTATGTACAGACCAATCCCAACATGTTTGAAGCATTTGCATGGTGGCATGAGGTTTGGAAAGGTTTTTTTCAATAAACCCTTGTTTGCTTAGTCCAAAATCGTGCTAGAATGAGGGTTTCATAAATTGCTACTATAATGAATGATTGTTTTTGGTTTGAAACTATCAAAAGGATGATGTCAAATATGTATTGTGGTAAATGGAAGTTTAGAGTCAAGGTTTTGATGATTGGATGCTTTCTAGCAAATTGGAAACAAGGTATTTGGGTGTGCATGATGTTCAAGTTGATTGGGTAATATTTTTTTTATGCAAGAGCTAGGTGGATTTAAATAACACAATTATAGTTCAAGATGATTTAAACTCCAATTTGATCCTCAAACCCAAACTTGGGTGCAATTTCACTAAAACGATTACTCTTCCTAGTAGTTTTGCAAACCTCTTTTGCTCACTTTTCACACCAAGGACTAGCATAACCAACCAACCCTTGACACTATCAAATACCCTTTAGGCCCAACTATAATATACTTAAAAAATTCAGCAGGTTCCTTTGAAACAAAGGCTTCAAAGTAGCACTCTTTTGTTGTCTAAGACCCCAAAATGGGCCCATTTTACAAAGAGACTCATATTTAAACACTTCCCAAACCTAAAATTTCAATGGGGCAACATAAAACAACCTACCAAACTACCTGTTGATCATCAAAGCTTGCGCCTCTCCGAAAATCTTATGGTAAATTCAGCGAGTGGGGGACAAATTGTGTCTCACTGAATACCTCTAGGTTTTTTATAGAAAGCCGACTCTTCTTTTGGGTTTTTGAGATAAGGGAGGAAAAATAAATGTAAATGTAAAAAATGAAAGGTGATATGCCAAAGCTTCTACAATATTTCAAACTCAAAATATTCCTATGATTGATATAGAGGACACAGAACACCACAACCTCTCGTTGTTGGAAAGAGAACAAACAACAAAGGCTAACTTCAAGCACAGTGCAGACTTTCAAATCTTTTCACAGGGGGTGGTAATTGAGGTTCGATCAAACATAAAAAGTCCTTAGAGAAAAAGAATAATATTTCAGAAACTATAAGTACCCTATCTCCTAATACAACATAGCACAAAAAAAATAACAACTTCAAAGATAGCGGAAAATTCCAATGACATAGTCCAATTTTCCCAAAACGCTATTTCACAGTACAACCATAATTCATAGAGATATACTATTTAAACTATCAGAATATAGCTTATAGGACATAGTGTTTCATTCAAAATGATAGTATAAAGAAAGAAGACTTGAAAAAGGTCATACATGCATAGTCTCAAAAATTCCCCTTAATAGTTCATGCTTTTTATTAAAATTGAACTTTGCAACAAAGGTCGGATGCCAATCCGATAATAGTTTAAACCTTAATAGATATAATTTTCCAAAATAAAGTAGTTCTATAACTTTCTTTCTGAAATATAGTTCATAAACTCTAAGAAAATTTAAAAGGAAAGAAATTTCTCTTTTTGGAGAAAATAACTTCTTGGAAAATTCCTCTTCTAAAAAAATCCTCAATCAAAAATCTCTTTTTTTTAAAAAGAATCTCCCTCCTTTTATAGCCATTGAAGAAAGAAAAAACTACCTTAATCCAGAAGTAATGACTACTAGGTGTTGATGGTTGATAGCATACGATCCAATCCCAGAAACATAGACTACAAAAGATCTTTGCATTAACTCCTTAGCTACCGCATTAATCTTCTCCAAATATTTAAGCAAAGATAAAACCTAAAATATGATCAAATCCTAAAAGTAACTACCTAGAAATAGACACAATTGATTGATCTCATTACTACAAGGTGCCAACTCAAAGACTTTCATCCCAAAAACCAAGAAGGGAAAAGAAAAACCAACCAGCTCAGACAAACGACCTGACTAGATATCTTTATAGGTAGTGTGGATAACTCGTGTCAAGAGGATGACATGTCAGCATGGCGGAAACTCCCGAACTTGCAAATATAGCTCCTAGGGAAAAGTCTGACTAGCAAACATGTGTCCTAAAACTCCTCTCGAAAGGAAAACAAAAGGGAAAAGTTGTGCAGCCACCACGTGGCGCATTGTGCACCTTTCCGATGTTTTATTTGAGCTTGGGTGTAGTCGACACTACAAAATTTTATGCAAACCCAAAAAAGTAAATGAATGAGGTAAAAATAAAACCTTTATAGTTCTAGCGACTCACAGGGGTCTTTGCTTCTAGGGAGATTCAAACCTAGGCCTTTGGATGCTCCTGGAGTTTGATGAAAGTGGCTCTCTAGGCCTCCCAATCTGCATTGGTTGGTAAAACAAGGGTCTGAATTTGTCTATATGCCTACTCGAGATAAAAAAAAATATCCTTGAAAGAGATGATGCCCCATTTGGAAGAGATTGCACCTAGGTGATAATATATCCAAGAAAGAGAATGGATTTCGTGCTCAAAATCATCCACCATGGGTGTAGCACTTGAGCCCAGGAGTTCAGCAATAGTTTGAATCTTACATTGGATTGCCTCATTGATTTTCTCCATTGTTAGTGCATCTTCATCTAGGGAGAGAAGGGTAGGTAACCTGAAACCAACAAGGATGGTGAAATCTTTTTTGATCTTGGCAAATCTTTTGTTCAAAATCATCTGATGATTCTTGCATTCTTTTGCAACTAGGTGGCAATTGATAATCTCATTGGCTTTGATGGAGGCAAGCCTATGATCAAGAATTCCTGCTCTTCTAAGGACTTGATTAGTGACAACACTTAATTTAGAAATAAAACTTTTGGAGTCTTCCATTCAGGGTGAACATGTCTACATAAAATGGTTAGCCATGGGACCAACTTTGGCACTTAGCTCCTGTACATCCCTTAAGAATTGTAAGGCAGAGCCCAGTACACACACACTAGCTGCTACCTGCTCCCAATGCATAGCCACTAATCTTCTTATCATGGAAAAAAATCCAAACCTTCTTGCAACAGTTAACTCTTGGTTCCATTGAACCTCTCTTACTATGGTATCTTCTTCCATTTGACCCTTTTCTCGGAGAGCATTTTCCAATTCAGAGCTTAGTCTTCTGACTTATCGTCTTGATTCTTCCACCTCAATCTGGACTCTCTATAGATCGTCGATATTTCAAGATCCAGCATCAGCTAAATCTCTCTTTAATTTTTCATTTTCAGCATGAAGTTGGACCTTTTCATTTCAGGTATCCGCAAGCAACCTGGACATGTCTCATTGTTGGACCTGAATTTGTTACATGGATCATTTTAGCATCTTTGGCTTGGGCCTCATTCTATATCCTGCTTACTGTCCCTTTCACATTTTCCAACTCAGCCTCGTACTTCCTTAATTTCTTGTCCAATCATTCATAATCAGTAAATACTACTTTTTGCATTGCTTTAGCTAGGACCATCTTATCACAAGAGCAAGTTTCACTCAAATCTAGACCCATGACATGAATGTCATAGTCCTCCATTTTCATTTGTTTTTCAGGCTTGGAAACTAGAGGCCTCATTGTGGTGATAATTAGGGAGTTCTGCTCTTCATTAAAACAACCTTCAACTCTCTTGGAGGTGGGCCTTTCAGCACTCTTTGACAACATTTTCAACTTTCTAGTCTTTTGGGCCTATCTTGTGGCATCGAAATGACCTTGAAGAGTCTGAGGGACATCAACTCTCTAAGCTACAATGGGAGCACAAGGGGTAGTCCAAAAAAGGTGACAGTAAGGGGAACTTCAGATGCATGTGCATGAGGAGATGCAAATGTCAACATTATCACAGAAAAAGGGTGAACACCAAAAGGAGCAGGGAAAGAAACAACAGGGGAAAAAACAAAAAAAGGATGATGGAGGGGTACCTTCTTGGAAGTAGACGGGCCGAGGGTAATGGGAAAAGTTGTAGTTTTGGTGATCTTAATGGGGCCTTCAAACAAACCAACTAATGGCACAATAATAGCCATGACAGATAACACATTCTTAGTGAGTGGAAAAGTTTTGGCAGGTTCATTTTCAATGGCAGGGGTTGCATTTATCACTATTAGTTTAGGAACTGAAAATGGGGAATTACTTTCAACAGGAAGGGGTTGGGATTGTACTAAAGACACAAAAATAGGAAGAAGAGGGGGAGCAAAACTAACCTAAGCTGGAGCCAATGAAACATTCTACAAGATGGACTCCACTTCTTCCTCTCGACGGATCAACATACCAGGGGTACTTGAGTCATGGATCTTCCTCTGCTTCACTCAATTAGAGTCATCACATTCCAATCTCCTTCCCGAGAAGTCCTCCAATAGGTAGAAATCGGCGGCCGCTGAGGATCCTTTTGGAGATTGTCAAGCCTCTTTTCCTTTTCTTCGCTTGGGATGTGGATGGAGCCTATGGGCCTCCTAGTCCCAAATTTATTTCGTTGTCAGGTTCCCGAGGTCTAGGAATTAGGAGTGGAACTTGTTCCTCTTCATTTTCATGGCTTGTCTCAAGATTGTTTTTGTCAGAATTAGCTTCCCTATCATATGTGTCCTCAAACTCTTCATCGACCTAGAAGTTGCTGAACAAAGTGTCCAGATTCCTCATTTCCTATTGGAACCTCCAAAAATATGCCTTCTTTCTTTCCGACCATCCTTTTCATCTCAACTATGCATTAACAGGTTTTATCATTAGGAGATTCCTCTAGTATTGTGCCTGGGGCTCATAAAAACTTAGCTATCTTGGTCGTGCTTCTCATATTTGGGCCAGGTCAATGTATATTTCTGCACTCTATTGGGTAGTATTTCTCCTTCTTTGGAAATACTCCTTGAACTTGTGCCTTAAGCTGAAACGCCCATCTGGGTTATAATTCCACTTGTCATAAATGAGGAGCAAACCTAGAGAAACCAATGATTTTGGATCTCATCCTCAGCCTTCCGCTTGCTTAATACCACTTAGCTCTTTGAAATCATAAGGGGAAGATTGAAAAGCTTTTCTTTATTCCTTCCAACACCATAAATTCTATCGATAGTGGATACTTGCCAGCAAGCCTCTAGCGTAAAAGTTCTATCTATCACAAATCTGGGGAGTCAAAAAACTTCCCTAGGGAAACCATGAAACCTAATGAAGGTAAAATCTTCACTGAGGAAGTAATCCATCGATATAGGTGGGTGTTCTATCCATTCTATAACTTCTTGAGAAAAACGGCCTAGAGGGCGAGGCAATAAATCTTGCAGCACTAGACTCTAAAAACAATCTGCAAACTGATAGTAATCTCCTATTCTTGAAAACATGGGGGTCCACACAGAGATTGGCTAGATATATCCTCTCTCATTTGTCCTAGATACTGGCACATTTCTCCCTAGCCATTCAAAATTTTGATGCAATAACAAATGGACCAGGATGGAAGAATACCTAAACTTGGACTCCATACTGTAGTTTCTCAACTACAGCTTCATATTTTTGGCCATCACTTCAGCAAAATTGTAGTGTCTCTGCACTCTTTCTCTTTTGAGTGCAAGCCCTAGGGAAAACTAGAAAGGGTTAAGCTCTTCATCATTGTCAAGACCAAAAACCCAGGCAAACATCAAGAATACAGATTGTGTATCCTTCTTGAATTTTCTTCGTGATAGAGCCCAGTGAATTTGTCCTCTCTGTGGCCATTCCTTTGTTTCATCTTCATAAAAACTTGTTCTCCCAAACATATCTTCCCCTAGAATGTCCATTTGTTCTTCATTAAAAAGGTCTACAGCCCAGCCCACAGGGATGCATAGCATGTCCCGTATAGCTTGGGCTGAAATGGCGATCTTGACCCCATGACCTTCAATAGTTTATGTATTTCTGTTAAACCCTTTTGTGCATGCATCAATGATTTTTGGGCATGGATGAACCTTAGGTAACACAAATTATGGTAGGCCATTGTTCCAAAGCTGAAATGCAAAACCCTCTACAGACTCATGGCCTAGCATCCTCTGAAAAGCACCTTCCCTAAGATTCTTAGGGTTGGTGGATAACCGAGGGTGATAAACATTATCAGTTATATCTTGAACTACCTCCTTTAGAAGGTGTTTTCCAGTTTGAAGCTTCCTCCAGTGTTCAAATGGCCATTCTTTTGGGGCTCCAACAGTAGCAAATGAGTAATGCCCAAAGATATATGCATAAACAGGTCTTTTGTTTGCTACTTCGGCCTACCTACCAGAGCTAGATACTTCCACCATGATTGCTTGAAAGTGATACAAAAACTCTCTGGTTACAAAAACTGTTTCTTTTTCTTGGTAAAATTAACTTTCTTTTAAATGTAATTAATTTTAGAACTCTGCATGTAGTTATGAGTTTGCTACTATCGATAGCTCATTAAATGTTTCCATTGGGGCAATACGTGCTTATGGGAGATCTGTATCCCTTGGGAAAGCCAAAAAATCTATGGGAATGGAATTAGTACATTCCTTCTAATGCCTCTTGTTTCCTTTTATTCATTATGTTGGAAAGCATGCTCTTTGTCATATGGAGAGTGCTGAGATGACACAAGGTACTCTTGAAAAGACATCTTCATTAATTTTTTAGAGACTTAGCATGCTAATCCATGTCCCTTCCCATTAGTGAACATGTTGGTGCTGATGATGGCAAGGACATGCGTCAACTATCAGTGCATGAGGGTATTTACTTCTCAACACCCAAACTTATTTCTCAAGGCATTCCGTCAAATTCTCTATACAATTTTCCAACCTTGCCCCATTTCTATTTCACAAATTTTCATTGTTGTCCGGCCAAAAATAGACATCTCATTGGCAAAGTCTCTTTGTTAGCCTTTTCTATATATAACCATACCACCTTTTACTATATTCATTCGAACATATAGTTCTCTAACCTGGCTAGTATTCCGCCTACTCTTTCTCTACCATTTTCACTATTGTTGTGATGTCTGTTGGTCTAGGAACCCCTATTTGGCTTTTTCCATGAAGACCGTAGAGTTTCTTTGCAAGAGTGATTACTAACCGCTGCATCAAGTTCTTGGTGAAGAATTGTGACCCCTTAATCATGATTATGTTTAAGTGGTTCTTTAGCACAGACTACCTTACCAACGAGAACTAGCTCAGGAGAAATTGTAACATGCTTTCATGCTTCGTGGCCTCGCTGTTGGACCTAGGTGTGGCCAACCCTATGATAATTGCACTGTGCTAGAAGATGTTTGACACCTCTTTGATTGAAGCACTTGGCAAGATAGTGCAAGTGGCCATCCTGGGTGTCAGCATTCCAAGTGCCATCGACCTTCGAAGGCACATAGATTTTGGTGTGGAAGTGCCCTGGATGCCTTTCCTAATCGACTTTCACACTATGGGTGTGGAATTACATCATTTCTCTTCCCAACCAATGACCATTTTCCTTCTGTGAGAGTATGGCATGGAGGAAGTTCTAGGGATTTCCCAGAAAAAACATTTTAGTTACTTGGTGCAACTTTGCGGAGAGTAGACCTTGGGTCTAAACTACACGACACGTGTGCATTATGTTTTTTTCCCCTGCCTGCAACTTGTATGATGAATGAAGAAGAAGAAGAAAAAGAAAGGAGAAAAAGCTAAGTACAAATCCCTTTTGCTTTGTCATTGAAGGCGAAAAAGAAAAATAAAATACGACTGTCTAATTGTTGCCTCCATTTTGACAACTTTTGCTTTGGTTCACTTTTTGGGTTTTGGCTCAAGATGGCTTTGGATGATATTTCTAAGTCCTTGGCTATATACTATATTGTAATTTTTTTTTTATAAACATAATATAGTATAGCTCCTATTATCTCCTTGTGTTATTCTGGGCCTTATTCTAAAAAACCTAAAAATAATTACAATTTTTTTACATATGGTACATAATTGCTAAAAATTTAAAAGAGTTGTGCATTTTTACTAGAAAGTTATCAGATAAATACCATTCACCAATACACCTAAAAACATCTCTTGGAATCCATACACCTTTCCCTTTTGGCATGTGTTGTTTTTAAAAGGTCTCCTCCACAACACTTTGGAATTAATCGATCACCCTAGCTCTACGACAGGTCTGTGATACTCTTGTTTTGAACCTTCTTTTGGGTAAGAATCAAAAAAAAATTTAATTGCTTGATGATGACAAATTTTAGCTCCATGGGTTATTTCCCTATCTCTTTTTGGCCTCAAGATATTTGCAGGATTTTCGTATATTAATTTGTACTCAAAAAACTTTGGAGCCAATTTGGGGGTAATTTTATCTATCAATGAGAAAATTTGTCTATGACCATGCCCATCTCTTTGACAGGCCAATCCAACACATTGAATTTCCACAATTAGGTTTTTAAAAGTCGATTCAGTTGAACCATCCTTTTTCACCTCACAATATGGTGAAGTCTTCAGAAAAATCTTGTATTTCATAACAAGATTTTACCCTTGTGATTATTTTCGTTCTTGGGTATTGAAAGGTGTGACGTCTTTAGGCAGACCCAATATAGCTCTTATTTTCCTTAAGAACTTATGATTTTTTTCTTTTCCTCTTTCTAGTCAATCGATGACCACTGTGTCTTTGGGAATTTGTTGGAAAGACACCTTTTCTCTTATCATCAGGACAAATGGGGTTGAAATGCTCATAAAATCTGGTACAAATCCTTGGGTAAAGCTAGACTTACCAGAAAAAAGCTTTCATTTAATTATGCGCTTCAGATCATCTCAAAATTTTCCATTCTTGAGAGCATGAACATTTCCCAATTAGCGATAAATGTCACCCTTGGTCAATTGGATCCCATCATAAAGACTTCCTTGTCCCTTGATGACTTATATATTAATAATGAGATTTCTACATTGGTTAAAGGTTGGGAGGACTGTCACATCAATGTTGGGGAATAATGAATGTCCAACAAAATTCTTCCTTGTTTGATGGAAACCTGTATTGCCAAGAAGTTCTCTTTATAGCGGACTATCCTTTGTCTCTTTTCAGCAGACCTGGGCCCTTCGTCTAAGGTAGACATTAGCTAAATTATACCTAGGTCATACCCTTTGTGATCATATTTGCAACATAATTCTTTCATTTTTATTTTACTCCTGTGAGAGGTCCTTATGCCATCTCCTGACTTTTTTCCTTTTGTGACACCAAGCTTACTATAATCCCTTGAAACCACAGAGAATTTTTTCTTTGTCGGGTCAGGAATTGATTCTGAACATGTTCTGATAAGAATTGTCCGACAGATGGTGTCATCTTGAAATCAAGGATTTCCTTGCATACTAAAGAATTCAAAACTTTTTGTGAGGTCCATTATATCTTGTTCTTAGCATCTTAGCCTTGCATTTGTTGTGGTTGCTTGCCTAAAGATCTTACTTTATGTGAACTCTAAATTTCTGACAACATGCTTCACACATGCACCTATTTGTTCCACTAGATCGAATCCATGGACCAATACCTCATATTCAAATTTGCTAGCTGAGCATGGAGACGAAAAAACATTAAACCTCTAGATATCTCGTTCCTATCAGAAATATCAATCAGGCACCTATTATGAGGCCAACACTACACTCAACACCATCAAGGGGTATGATCTATACATGATTATAAGGTAGATCACCCAGCTTTTTGGATTCTTCATTAATTTTGGATAGGCCTGATCTCCATCAAAAATCACATAGGTGCTTAGCCCTGTTGCTCAAAAATTTCCAAATGGATCATAATCAGTGAATTGATTTAGCAGCATCTCTTCTTCAGCAGTATTCTCATCTATACCTTCTTCTCCTATTGGAATTTTCACACAGTACCTCTCCTGGTTAAAATTTGGGGTATCATTAGATTTGAAGCATAGATTTCCATCATCTGCAATATGTTCGAGATGCAAAGATTCAGAAAAAATCTTCATGTTTTCTCCATGTTTGGTTCGTAGTATCAAGTGGGACCAATCAAGTTCCAAGTATCCACCAAGTTTGGCGGTGAAATCTCTTGATACACACATTCCAAAAATTGGTGGAATGTCAATTATCACTACTTCCTAAGTGACTATCTAGCTTGTGCAGGACAAGCGGGTCAGGGATAGATTCCTTATCTGACCAACGGTCGGCACTTTCTTTATGTCAAGTTGCATAATTCCCTTTTCAAGGGGCTCATACTAGTGTTTTAGAGCATCTACCACTTGCTTTGGCATAACGGTCGTGCTAGCTCCTAAATCAATCATATTATTGTGTGGTAATTTATCTCCAATTATAAGTGTCAAAAAGAAAGGTGTGGATTTTATCCTGCTTACCTCTTTTTCTCCAACATTATCCACATTATTTGTATAAGTTGTTGATTTCGAGGCTTGATGGGAAAAATCGGATCTGTCATTTCCGCTTTGATTGCTTAACTGAGTCACGCTCTACTACACACTTTGACCTTCCACCTGCAATGCTTCTTGAAGTAGATTTTATTGTTCAAGAATTGATATAACGTCCCACAATGAAACGCTAGCAGGTGCCTTCTTCAATTGTTACACCACACTAAGCGCCCCGACATTTTGAGTTTTTGGCTTAAACGCTAGTATCTCTTTTGTTTTTAGGGGAAAACATTTCGTCGGGGCTAGGCCCTATACTTTATTCGCCTCCTTTACTTCTGGAGGTTGATTATGTGGCTATGAAATAAGTTAGATAGTAGGTGGTGAGACTTGCTTCTCCGGGGGAGATAGTTGACATGTTTGTGGATGTGGTAGAGCTTGTTGTACGTATTCCCCTGTGAGCCTTCTTGTTGAACTTGTATTGTAATCTGACTATACTTGTGGAATTTTGGTCATCAAGGCTTCATTTGTGAATACCACTTCGTCTTCCTCCAGCCATGAGAAAAGAGCCTAGTTGGGAGCAATGTCCAACTCTTTTTCAAGGGACATCCCTTCCATTTGTGCCCTAAGATGAGCATTCTCCATTTTAGGTGACTCATATTCACCCATATTTGGGAACATACCCTTACCCCTTTGTTTGGCTACCTTTTGCTACATATTTCCCCTTGAAAAATCTCAGGGCATATAATTATCATTGCACGGCAAGCACCAAACATTTTTTTCATCCACCAAATTATTTTGGCTCAGGACTATCTCCTTGTTTGTACTTCCCTTGACTGACTACAATGGTGTTGCAATCAGGACTATCTAATTTTCCGATGACGCTTGTTGACCTCCCCCTTTATAAGATCCTTGATATGAATTCTGGTTGTAGGGGGATTTCCTCCTCCATAGACCTGAGTGGTCATTTTCATAGGTGTCACTTGTTGCCATTTGATAATGACCAATTCATTAGCAAAATTCTGCAGCAAATATTTTATATCAACAATATCTACTGCCATTGACGAGAGACCCGATGTGCTGGCCTGAGTGGTAGGGTATTCATTTGTAGGCTATAGGGTGACCAACTTTATTTACGTAGTGGGGGTTCTTAGATTGGTTTCCTCTTGGTGGCTATCGGAGATTTTTGTGAATACTAGCATTAGTGGTCGAGGAAAAAGTTTCCTAGCATTGATCAAGTTGTTCTATGTGTGCATAGCCATCTCGTATGCATCAAGTAGGGTGTTCCCTCCGATGGAGGTTACCATAAGTGCAATATCCGGATTGATGGCCTTTAGGTAGAACATGAATGCCATTGTGGCCTGAGGTTGAGCAGTCACGGGAATCCTTTGCTAGGTTTTGTGGAACCTGGTATTGAAATCACTCATGGCTTCCTTGGGGGCCCTCTTGATGGTGATCAGTTGTTCCAGTAGTGAATAACGGTATCCCTTTCTAGAGAATCATTCGAACAGGCACTACCTGATTTGGTCCCAAGAAAGAATGGAACACAAAACCAGAGATTGATACCAATCTTGAGCCTTTCCCTTAAAAGAGGCAACTAACAGTGTTAGAGCGATGTTCTCCTCTGATATGTTGCATACTTTTCATACCTTCACTATATCTTGAAGGTGTTTAGAAGGGGTTTTAAAATCCTCCCCAGAGAATCTTGGGATAGCCTTAAAGGCATTAGCCGATATAGCAGGCCATACATTTGGGGGTGTGGGTGGTTGTAACGGACTACCATTGTCCCATGTTACAAATTTTCTAGGAGTAGGAGGAGGTACTTGAGCCATGAGGAAAATATTTCTATGAATTGAGTATATAGGCAATCTTATCTAGAAATTTAAACCTCTGGGAAGAGTAGATAAGGCTCTTGATAAGGGGCTTAGACTTATTGCTCTATTACTCTTATAGGTGATACTAAAACTGTAGTTCTACTCCTTCTATGGTTGAGGTAGGTAACTAGGAGTACTGGAAATGACCTCTTGAGGATGCTCCCGTTTGGACTCTAGGCATGGAATTTCTAGTTTCCTTCCTTAGCCTAATTTAAAAAATATTTATGACTTCTAATCAAGCGATTGGAATAACTTCAGTCCCACCAGGCATGCTAGAAAAAGAACTATTGATCATCAAAGCTTGCACCTCTCTGACAATCTTATGGGAAATTCAGCAAGTGGGGGAGAAATTGTCTCTCACTAAATACCTCTGGGTATTTTATAGAAAGTCAGCTCTTCTTTTGGGTTTTGAGATAAGTGAGAAAAAAGAAATGTAATTGTAAAACATGAAAGGCGATATTCCAAAGCTTCTACAACATTTCAAACTCAAAATATTCCTATGATTGATATAGAGGACACAAAACACCACAACCCCTCATTATTGGAAAGAGAATGAATAACAAAGGCTAACTTCAAGCACAGTACAAACTTTCAAATCTTTCTGCAGGTGGTGTTCATTAAGGTCCAATCAAACATAAAAGTCCTTAGAGCAAAAGAATAATATTTCAGAAATTATAAGAACCTTGTCTCCTTATACAACATAGCACAAAAAAAATAACTTTAAAGACAGGGAAAAAGTCCAATGACAGTCCGATTTTCCCAGAATGATATTTCACAGTACAAGCATAAAGCATAGAAATTTGTTATTTAAAGTATCAGAATATAGTTTACAGGACATAGTGTTTCATTCAAAACAATAGTATAAAGAAAGAAGACTTGAAAAAGGTCATACATGCAGAGTCTCAAAAATTCCCCTTAATAGTTCATGCTTTTAATCAAAACTAAACTTTGAAACAAAGGTCGGATGCCAATCCAACAATAGTTTAAACCTTAATAGATATAATTTTCCAGAATAAAGTAGTTCTATAACTTGCTTTCTTAAATATAGTTGATAAACTCTAAGAAAATTTAAAAGAAAAGCAATTCCTCATTTTGGAGAAAACAACTTCCTCTTGGAAAATTCCTCTTCTGAAAAAACCCTCAATCAAAAATCTCTTTTTTTTAAAAAGAATCACCCTCCTTTTATAGCCACTAAAGAAAGAAAACACCACCTTAATCAAGAAGTAATGACTACCAGGTGTTGACGGATGATAGCTTACGATCCTATCCAAGAAACTTAGCTAGGCCGCAAAAGATCTCTGCATTGACTCCTCAGCTACCACATTAATGTTCTCCAGATATTTAAGCAAAGATAAGACCCAAAATATGATTAGATCCTAAAAGTGACTACCTGGGAATAGACACAATTGATTGATCTCATTACTGCGAGGTGTTGACTCAAACACTTCTATCCCAAAAACCAATAGGGGAAAAGAAAAACCAACCAGCTCAGACAAACGACCCAACTAGATATCTTTATAGGCATTGTGGATAACCTGTGTTAAGAGGATGACATGTCAGCATGGTAGAAACTCTCAAACTTGCAAATATAGCTCCCAGGGAAAATTCTAACCAACAAAAACATGTCCTAAAACTCCTCCCGAAAGGAAAACAAAAGGGAAAAGTTGTGCAGCCACCACGTGGCGCATTGCGCACCTTTCCGATGTTTTATTTTAGTGGGGGT
>VDFB02168118.1:7527672-7660508 GCA_007258455.2 Sequoia sempervirens
CTCTGCAAGTTTAAATTTTTGTGAATACTATAGAAAATTTTTCCCAAAAAAGCCAAATATTTTTTTGATTTTTCTAAAAAAAAATTGCCTTGATGGAGGACTTACAGGGATGATTTTTTTTTCTGCAAACATGTACGGATTTGTACAAAAAATGCAAACCCTAGATAATACCTCAAGGCTCCCGGTTGAATCTACTCCGATTTTGACAAATGAACAGGCGATCTATGGGTTTTGAGGCCTTCTGGACGCAATGGAGAGGTCGGAGAGGGCCTGATCTACACCAGAAAACAGCTTGGCTCCCGGGTAGAACCAACTAGCCTGCAACATAAAACCCTAAGCCTGCTTGAATCTTGCACTCCAAACTTCCTGGATCTAGGGTTGATGTTTCAATGGACTAGCTCTGATACCATGTTGAGATGATGGATTGCACAGCCCCTGAAGCTTCAATAAAGGACTTTAGCCATGAAAGATAATCAACCACAAAAGAAGTGTTGCAACAATGGAATGCTGATTGAAGATTCTATTGATATGATGATTGATATGATATATATACAAATGAACAAGATGCCTGATTAAATAGGCAAGAGGTAAACCCTAATATGCATGAGATGTTGCCAAGTGTTAAAATCTAACAACATGTGACAACATGTGAACCCTATGGTGATGATCATTAAATGATGAGATAAGTTCTAGAAGGAATCTTATCCCACAAACTAGAAAAGGGAATATTATCCCATTTATTAAATGATGCAACCTAGGACTAAATGATTTATGACCTAAGTTAACTTATGTTAGTGTAAATAATTAATTAATTACACAACAAAAAGATGTAATGTTGTCAATCAAAAAAATTGTAAAAAAAGCAACTTTCTAGGAAGATGAAAGGTCAAGAATTTATAAAATAGTTGTGAACATTGGGGCTGTTTTAATTTGAATGCATTGGCTATAAGAAGCCTCTCCAAGGCTCGAACAAGGCTGTTAAGTTCTGTATTGAAGATTACCCATCAATATACAACATTTTCTTTTGCCAAAACTCTATATTTTTGAACTTTTATGTGTCTGTACGGACTGTACAGCCATTAAATGAACTGAATTATTTTAGATACATGATTCATCTTTCAATTGATCCCATTTTGAGGGTCTAATTCATAATATAAAGGAAGATTTACCCAGTTCTATATAAGCAACCCTGTTACATAGTAATTAGGGGTTTGGTTGTAATTTAAAAGATGTATTAGCCATTCCTCCTACTGTCTTGTCTTGTTTCTTCGAGGAATGGAATATTACATATTAGAGTATATGTTCTTATGATTTAGAAAGCACGAGAGACAAGGTTGTGTGAAACGGAAGGATGCACTAGGTTTGGTAACTGTATTTTCTTTGAGAAAAAGAGGAACTAAGATAGGGTTTTGTCAAATTGGTGAAGATTCTGTCAATGTCATGATTTGTGAGTTTGTGTAGGGTATTTGGAGTCTGTTGGATGCATTGATTTAGTCTAGTAATCCCAGTTATCAAGATTTTCAATAAACCCTTGTGTTTTGCAAGGAAATGGAGGGTTTTCTGGATTAGTGCCTTAGAAGTCTTAAACCTGATAAATAATGGTGGAAATTGGTGTTTTGTCACACAATTCATGACTATCAATATATTTTGGGTGAAATTGAAGAGTTTAGGAGGGACCTCCTTTGTAAAAGAGGGCTAATCTAGTAGCCTAAAACAATGGTCTTGTATTGAATCTCTACATTGTTACAAAGAAGTCAATTGGAATCTTTTGGGAGTGTTGTTTGGGTTTTGTGGGAAGACTAAATTGATGTTTTTCAGGCCTTTTTATGACCTCAAAAAGATATATCCTTTTGTTGATTTTTGAAGGCTAGAAGCCTCTAGTGATGTCTTAAGGGACAATTGGGTGTTTGTGTGTTCAAGAGAATATTTCCCTTTTTGAATTAGGTTTTTTTGTGTTGAGTAGTGTGTCTCAACCACCTTTCTTACATCAGGTGGTATCAGAGCACAGGGATAAGGTTTTTGTTGGTGATTTGATTGCATTTTGTAGGTCTGGAGAAAGGTGATTGGAAGGTGAAAAGAAAAATTGGTGAAGATGACTCTGAAAGGTGTTGGTGTTGCTAGAGAGTTATGGGATTTGAAGGAGAATCATGCTAAGCTTCTGCAATCACACAATGTTGTGTTGGCAAGACTTGATGCCTTGGAGACAAAGAAAATAAGAGATGAGAATGAAGAAAGTGAAACATAGGAAGAGGATGAATAATATGAAGATGTTGATGAGGAATTAGACCCTGAAGATCAAAGGATGGTAAAGATGCTCAAAGTAGTGAAAGGTGATTCAATGAAGGTAAAATTTGATCTTCCTTTGTATGGTGGAAATTTAAATGAAGAATAATTTCTTGATTGGATTGTTGCTATGGATAACCATTTTGAAAGTGAACACATTTCAGATGAACAAAAGGTGAAGGTGGAAAAAATGAAACTCAAAGGTCATGCTCTTCTATGGTGGGACTGTGAGTAAGTAGAGAGGAGAAAACAAGGCAAGTCAAGGATAGTGTCTTGGGACAAGATGGTGCAAAAACTTAAAGGTAAGTTCCATCCAAAGGATTATGAAGCTCACTTGTATAGAAAGCTGCAATGATTGAAACAAAAAGATCTTGATGTCAATTCATACACTGATGAATTTTACAAACTAAGCATAAGGTAAAGAAGGGATGATGATGAGGCTAAAAAAGTGGCTAGATATGTAGGTGGTCTCAGATTTAATATACAAGATGAACTTGTTGTTGCTAACCCAAAGTCTATTGAAGAGTGTTTTCAATTAGCTATCAGGGTGGAGGAAAAGCTCAAAAGAAGGCAAGAGAAATCAGTGAGAGAAAGAGGTACTAGCACAAGAGGAAGAGGAACAACCCCTGCAAAGCAACCATTTGAGGAAAAAGAAGAAGAAATCAAAGGTAAGGAGAAAGGTGTTGATACTAGAGGAGGTTTTAGAGGTAGAGGCAGCTTTAGTGGAGGTAGAAATTCTAATGAGTTTTCAAGGAGATGTTATAGTTGTAATCAATATGGTCATCCTTCATGGAAATTTCTTGAAAAGTTTGGTAGTTCATCAAGTGGTGAAAAGAGGATTGATAGGAGGGCACAAATCATTCAAGAAGAGGAATGTGAGAGCACTCATTTTGTAAGTTTAAGGGTTGTTCCTTAAAAATTGGAAATGTTAATGATGAGGAAGACTATATTGAAGGCAACCAAGGAGGTGGAAACATTGCAAAGGAAGAGTCTTTTCAAGACTAAATGTAAGTGTAAAAACAAGGTATGCAAAATTGTTATTAATTCAGGCTCAACTGAAAACATGGTGTCAAGTGAGATGGTTAAAAAATTGAATCTGCAAAAATTTCCTCATGAGTTACCCTATAAAGTTTCTTGGTTGAGTGATAGGAAATCTTTGTTGGTTAATGAAAAAGTTGTGGTAGATTTCCAAATTAGAGGCTATAAAGATAGTGTAGTTTATGATATTATTCCCATGGATTGTTGTCACCTAATCCTAGGTAGACCTTGGCAATATGATAGGTGAGATTTGTATGATGGCAGAGAAAACACATATACAATAGTGAAGGATGGATGCAAGTTTGTTTTAACTCCTTTAGTTGAATATGAGAAAGGTAAGCCAAAAATAATCATGTGTGGAAGGAAATAATTGGTAAGGGATGTAAAGGAAGAAAAAAGGTTGGATACTACAGTCAGTATGAAGACTGAAAAAGCTCTAACAACAAGTGATGAAGTTGTTTCAGATGTGTTGATAGTGAATTGGTTTGAAAATGTGTTGATAGGGACCATGGTGTGTCCTTTAGTTGACAATAAAGTTGAAAAACTTGAAGGATCTATAGGTACAGGGGGTAATAAATTTGACAGTATAGAGAGCACTATGTTAGTACAAAAGGATAACAAGACAATGGAAAGGATGCCAGTTGTGAAGGGACGGAATGGACAAGAGAGTAATGGTGGATGCAAGCATGGAAATGAAACAAAGAGGAATTCAATGCAATAAGTTTCTAACATGTGTTTGTTTGTAGGTACAGATGAGGGAATACAGTTAGGATTTGGTCAAGGAATAGATAAAAGACCATCATCAGTTTTGAATGCAAAGTTGGAGACACATTCAAGTGCAAATAATGTCACGAGTGCAGGGAGGATTACAAGATCATTGTATGAAAACCATTTGAAGGAATTTTCAAATCAGAAGGCATGTGAGAAGCTTGGAAGAGTTAGTGCAAGGCATAACTCTTGTGACAAGAGTTCTTTTTTGTGGGGGTGTATGGTGCAGGAGCACCTAAGCCTCCATTTCAAAATTTGAAGGTCATTTAGATGAGTTTAGGGTGTTTGGAGAAGTTTGAGTCTTTTTTCTTTACTCAAGGTCTATTTATGCTAAATAAGGTCTAAAAAGACCATTTGCAGTGTAATTAGGTGTGTCTTGAGTCATAGGTGTCAAATTGCAAAAGTTGCACAAAAAGATGTAATGTTGTCAATCAAAAAAATTGTAAAAAAACCAACTTTCTAGGAAGATGAAAGGTCAATAATTTGAAAAATAGTTGTGAACATTGGGGCAGTTGTAATTTGAATGTATTGGCTATAAAAATCCTCTCCAAGGCTTGAATAAGGTTGTTAAGTTTTGTATTGAAGATTACCCATCAATATACAATGTTTTCTTCTGCAAAAATTCTGTATTTTTGAACTTTTTTGTGTTTGTACAAACCATACAGTCATTAAATGATCTGAATTATTTTAGATACATGATTCATCTTTCAGTTGATCCCATTTTGAGGGTCTAATTCATAATATAATGGAAGATTTACCCAATTCTCTATAAGCAGCCCTGTTACACAACAGTTAGGGGTTTGGTTGTAATTTAAAAGATGTATTAGCCATTCCTCCTACTTTCTTTTCCTATTTCTTAGAGGGATGGCATATTACATATTAGAGTAGATGTTCTTATGATTTAGAAAGCATGAGAGACAAGGTTGTGTAAAATGGAAGGATGCCCTAGGGCTAGTAACTATATTTTCTTTGAGAAAAAGAGGAACTGAGATAGGGTTTTGTCAAATTGGTGAAGATTCTATCAATGTCATGATTTTGTGAGTTTTTGCAGTGTATTTGGAGTTTTTTGGATGCATTAATTTAGTTCAATAAGCCCAGTTATCAAGATTTTCAATAAACCTTTGTGTTTTGCAAGGAAATGGAGGGTTTTCTGAATCAACACCTTAGAATTCTTAAACCCGAGAACTAATGGTGGAAATTGGTGTTGTCAAAAAAATGGTGACTATTAATAGATTTTTGGTGAAAGTGAAGAGTTTAGTAGGGACCTCCTTTGTAAAAGAGGGCTAATCTAGTAGCCTAAAATAGGGGTGTTGTATTGAATCTGTACATTGTTGCAAAGTAGTCAGTTGGAATCTTTTGGGAGTGTTGTTTGTGTTTTGTGGGAAGACTAAATTGAATTTTTTTAGGCCTTTGTACGGCCTTCTCAAAAAGATATCTCCTTTTGTTGATTTTTGAAGGCTAGAAGCCTCCAGTGGTGTCTTAAGGGACAATTGGGTGTTTGTGTGTTCAAGGGAATATTTCCTTGTTTGAATCAGGTTGTTTTGTGTTGAGTAGTGTGTGTCAACCACCTTGCTTACATCATGATGGAATGCCATGATGAATGCCATGACAAGAGAATTGCTATGTATTTTCATGGCATTCCATCACCATGAGACCTTATTTCTTTGAGGAATTTTTCAAATAGTTCATTGCCTTGTCTATGTTATTGCTTACTATTATGCTTTGATAGAATTTTTTCAAGCATCCATAGCTTGTTCAAAAGCACCTATTTTAGACTTTTTGCCATAGCAGCAAGGTAGTGAATTGTTTGATAAAATTCTTTGGTAGACATGTATGAAAAATGTGGTAGCATAGATAAGGAAATGAACTCTTAGAAAAATTCCTCAAAGAAATGTCATCTCATGGTGATAGAATGCCATGAAAAGCACATTGAGACCATATTTCTTTGAGGAATTTTTTCGAATAGTTCACTGCCTTGTTTATGTTATTTCTTATTATTATGCTTTAATAGATATTTTACAAGCATCCATAGCTTGTTTGAAAGCACCTATTTTAGGTTTTTATCCATAGCAGCAAGGCAGTGAACTATTTGATAAAATACTTTGGTAGGCGTATGAAAAATGTGGTAGCATATACAAGGCAATGAACTATTTGAAAAAATGCCTCAGAAAAATGTGGTCTCATGGTGATGGAATGCCATGACAATATATAGCAATTTTCTTTTTATGGAATTCCATCACCATGAGACCACATTTCTTTGAGGAATTTTTTTTAAATAGTTCATTGCCTTGTCTATGCTATTGCTTACTATTAAGCTTTTATATATTTTTTCCAAGCATCCATAGCTTGTTCAAAAGCACCTATTTTAGGCTTTTAGCCATAACAACAAGGAAATGAAATGTTTGATAGAATGCTTTGATAGACATGTATGAAAAATGTGGTAGCATAGACAAGGAAGTGAACTGTTTAAAAAAATGCCTCAAAGAAATGAGGTCTCGTGGTGATGGAATGCCATGAAAATCAACAAGGCAGTCAACTATTTGAAAAAATGCCTCAAATAAATGAGCTCTCATGGTGATGGAATGCCATGAGATTAAAAATTTCTTTTGATTGTCATGGCATTCCATCACCATGAGACCTCATTTCTTTGAGGCATTTTTTCAAATAGTTCATTTCCTTGTCTATGCTATTGCTTACTATTATGCTTTGATAGATTTTTTTCAAGCATCCATAGCTTGTTTGAAAGAACTTGTTTTAGGATTTTAGACATAGCAACAAGCAAGTGAACTATTTGATAAAAATATTTGGTAGACATGTATGAAAAATGTGGTAGCATAGACAAGGCAGTGAACTATTTGGAAAAATGCCTCAAAGAAATGTGGTCTCATAGAATGCCATGACAAGAAAATGCAATTGACAACTGATCCTAGTTATTAGTTATGCAATGTGAATTAATTACATAACTTCTTAGGTTGACTTTGTAAAAACTATATTGTAATTTAGTTTTTTTCATCTATCAACATCTAGTTGTTAGTTATGCAATGTGAAGTAATGCTTTGAGTTTGAAAGATGTGCAATGCAATGTAATCAGTGATATGAATATAAACTACACAAATCTATTTTTTACAATTCATTAGTTAAACTCTTTATTTTATTTTCTCTATATATCTCTATGCTATGGAAATTCCTTTTAATTTCAAAATAATTTTTTCTTTATCTCTTGTTCGACAATTTTTTATAATTTTTTTAAAATCTTATACTTTTGGTTTTTCGATTTTGTCCCCAAAATATTTTTGTTGGTATGCTTTAAACTATATAATATAACCATCATATAACTAAGCAATATATGATATAATTTAATTGGATTATTCATTATTTTTTATTGTGAACTATATAATATAACCATTATTTTTTATGCTATTGTACATTGATATTTAACCATTGCTCAAGATTAAATTTTTGAAGAGTTTAAACATGCACATGATGAACAAATTATTTTGATTGTCAACTTCTATATATCAAATTATCCAATAATCAAGTGTATGTCCATATACAAAAATGGCATCAACACCAACTCAAACAAAGTCTTACAAAATGTGGCATATGCCATCTCGATATCTATTCAAAATATGCATGCCAAAATGTCTATCTCATCCTAAACTATTGGTGAATCATCAAAATGGAGCCTCTTTGAAGAACTCTTTGGCTCTGAAGGTAGTTGCATAAGAAAAATTCAAACCACAATTGAGATTAGTTATATTATATAATTTAAAATCGAATAATTAACATCAAAATCAATATACATTGAATTATAATTGAACTCTAAAATTGAAATCTTCATTACCTCATATATATGTCTCTTCAAAGGGTCAGGAGTCCTAGAATATGCCCCTCTCAAAGAATCAATCAAACCAACTTTTCCAATGTCAATATATATATGTGAAAAAAAACATAAAATTGATACAAGTTAGCATACAATTGTCGGTAATAGGAACATATTTACCAAACACAAAATAAAATAAATGCATACCTCTTTAGACATCTCTTTTTCTTTATCTCCTTGAGGTGTTTCAACACCTACTCTTTGAGGTGTTCCAACACCTACTCCTTCAGGTGTTGTGATACTTGTCAATGAGGATGTGTAGCTCATAACCACCTATACATAAAAATGACAAGTATATGAAACTACCAATCTATGTCAATGTATGTATAATCACTATAAGATCTTAAAAATATTAATTCAATTGAATTTTAGTTCAATTACCTTTCCCTTATATACCATTGTGCCTCCATAGTCTGGACAGTGTTGCACCTCACTCGCACTAGGTGTTTCCTACAAGAGGAGAAATACGATAAACATATAAGTTAATGTATAATTTCATTAATGACAATTCAAATGACAATCAAGTATATAATAAAAAAATGTAAACGAGTGAGTGCAAAAATATATACTATGTGCATGTTGAGGCCAAATGAAATGGCCCTGAGGGTGCTTTCAGTAACCTATGTAAGCTCCTCCTCAAACATCAACCATTAAATAGACCATGTAAATAAATATTAGTACTTGATACTATCTCTTATTAATATTCATTTAAAAACAAATGCAAGTTATGAATTTACAACTTAAATCTTACCTGTGTAACTATACCAACATCCCCCTCTCTAGCAGGAGAGGACTCTATAGGGTGTGATCCAATCCCATGCATCTAATCTCCTATAACATCCACATCATGGAGGTCATAATTAGAATTTTCCAAGGGATGCTCAGCAGGTTGTATAAGAGGACCCAAGCATATCTGGTGGCACATAGTGAAAGTATATGACACACAAATATGTGGACCTAAGGATGATGATGCAACAACACTCGATCCATTTCCAACATCACCAACATGTGGTTGAGCTACTATAGTAGTATGAGAAACCAAAAGATCACTGAAAGAGTGAATAGCCTGAATGGTCTATGTGGCTACATCCTCGATAATATCTGAATGATGTACTGGAGGTGGCTAAGGAAGGGGAGGAGGGGAACATATGGGCCTTGGAATACTCTAACTGCCCCTATTCTATCCCGGGGGATACATCCACCAATGCCCTAGAAGGGTTTAATGTCAAAGTAATTGACATGATGCCCTAACACAAACTTAGCGTATAATTTTTTAGTAAAGTAAAATGGTACATCAATATTGTTGTTGGGTGGTTTATTAAAAACCACCCACCAACGATCCCAAAATTTATCTACAATGTCCTTATTCATGTACCATTTTATAGAAAGTTTTGGTTTATTAACATTAACTGGTAGATCGGTGCGGGGGTTCACAAATATAAGAGGCTATTTGGGATTTTGTTATTTCAAGATCCTTCACCTCTTCGTAAGACAATCCATAGGAGTAATATTCCCTCATGGTTTCTCACCATGAAAGAATGGAATTGTGTTGGGTGGATAGGGTTTCTATATTTTTAATTATTTCTTTCAATGTATTTGTCATCTCAAATAATCGAGGGATTGTCTTATAAACATCACAAATGCCCCTCAATTGCTCCAATTTTTCACCAATTAACTCTTCAATTGATGGGTGTGGAAGTGGTGGATAGTTTGGAATTTGTGGGTTTTAATTCTTAGCCATAATACCTAATTGAAGCTCAAAGCTAATTAATCTAATTGAAATTACACAATATAAATGAAATTATTGTAAAAAACCCTAGTTTTTAATAAAAATCCATAAAATACCCTAGTTTTTAATAAAAAATCCATAAAAACCACTAGTTTTAAATAAAAATCCATAAAAAACTCTAGTTAATAAAATCCATAAAAACCCTAGTTTTAAATAAAAATCCATAAAAAACCCTATTTTTTAATAAAAATCTATAAAAAACTAGTTAAAATTATACAAAACTAATACAAAAATTGATTAAAACAAAAAAACAAAAAACTTACCTTAGAAATTGGATATCAAGTCAAATATGATATCGGATATGCCTCATGTGCTTTCACTGTGCTTTAAAATGGTTTAAAATGGCCACAACTAGGTATATATACCTGACCCAAATCGGATATACGATTCAAATCAGATATCCGATCCAAATCAGATATCTAATATGGATCGGATATCCGATTTGTGCTACTTTGGCTTGGGCATTGCTTTGGAGCAATGTACTAACACCCAACCCAAAAAAAAGTCAACTCAGGATTTTGCATTTTTTGGTGAATGAAAAGGCCTACTTTTTTCATATCGCTACTTTTTGCCCCATCATGATCTTGCACATACCCTAATTAAAAAAATAGAAAAGGCCTAGAAAAGGCCAGAAAATGTAGTGCAAAATATGCAACTAGACTGATTTGCCCAGGGTGGTGAATGAAATGCAATTTGATGTTTTTCAAATTGTGTTATGTAGAATTATGATGCAAATGCAGAAATGCAGTGCTTTGAAATAATTTGAAATGCAAAAATGAAATCTATATGATGTTTTGACTAATGCAATTTTGGAAAACCCTAGGATGCAAGCCAATGCAAAATCTAATGCAATGTCGATGCAAGCTAACCCTAGGATACAAATGCACTTGAAATCAGAAGTAAAAATTCTCTAAATTTTGGTTCACCAAAATCTAACCAAAGATTTTGGCAAACCGCAATGCTTTATGCTCCTTCTAGGGTTTTTCACCTAAAAGGAGATAAGATTAGGTTGCCAAAATGCAATGTATACATTCAAATATGGATGTGATGTCAGTACAATATGCCTAAATGAGATAAAATAAATGCAAAGAATTGATATAATAGATCACTAATTGAATGCAAACTAAGAAGTATGAAGTGTTTGAAAACATAGTGTTGTATGCAAACATGAACTAGAAACATGCACAACTGAAAACAAAATTTAATGAAACTAAAATGGGTGGACCTGGAGGTTGAAAGTAGATCTGAGAAGATTTTGGAATGCTCTAGAATTTAATGTTAGTACCCATTGGGACTCATTCGTCATAGATAGTGAATCAATCTTGCTTCTAGTAAAATCTGTCGAAACAAGTTTTGGGATGTCGGAAACACAAAACTACATAAAATTATTTTTCTAGCCTAGCAATAGGACTCATTTTCCACAAATGGAGAATCAATCCACCTATAGAAATCTATAAAGTCAAAGGTCAACTTTGTGGGTCTTGGTTTGTACTTTTTTGCTTGTCGGTTTATCGGATCTGAATCTATAGAAAATGAGTTGAAAAAGGTCTTCAAACTCCAATTAGGGTTATGTTGACTATGATGAATTTGATGACTTATTGACCACTTTTCAATAACTCTCTCCTTGACAAATCTTCCTACAATACCTACAAACACACAAGTAAAGAGGGGAAAAATTGTTAAGGGTTAGAGTATAGGGGTTTGCCTTGGTCAAACCCCACTTTCATAATCAAACCCTTGATAATGAAATGAAAATAAGAAAGGAATGGTGAAAAAATAACATGCAAATGTCATAGACTCACCAAACCCTTGTTGTTGAAGTCTGAAGATATGTCAATGGCTACTCCAAGATACTTGATAATTACATAATTGAATGATGCTATGATGCTTGAGTGAATGCTTAGATGGATTGATTGCAAGAATGAATACTTGGATGAATGGGGCTTAGAATGAATAGAATATCATGTATTCATACACAATTATGCCCTAATTTCCCAAAAAATACATCACATGCCAACCTTAGGTCTTAATGAATAAAAACTTGTGAGGAATTTGAATTTATTTTGAATTTTGTATCAAGAGACTCATTCACCACCTTGGGGGAATGGGTCCCACTCAAGGCATATGAGTGGGTGTCAGAAATTAAGTTGTCTTTAATGATGCTTGTGGGGTTTATATTTAAAAATACACTTAATTAAGGCTTGTAAGTGCATAAAGGGCCCAAATAAAGCATAAGAAAGGTGTATTTGTTGAAGACAAGCCTAGAAAAGTGTGAAAGTTAGTTACAATACTTTACAACACTTTAAAATAAGACTTGGTAAATGATAAAAAGAGGGTACTATATAGATGAATTATGATAAGAAGAGTCTAGAAAAGTGTGAAAATGTCTTACAACACTTCACAACACCTATATAAGAAATCATAAAGTCTTAATGATTCATAAATATTCAAGACCTAATGTGAGTATGTGGGCCATATTACAACATTAAATCAAGGAAAAATCAATTCAAATAGGCACAAGGAGGGAACAAAAAAAGAAAAAGTAAAAGGGTTACTTTTTTCATGTCCACAACAATAAACACAACGTTACCTTGGCTATCCAAGTTAGGATCAGCCCAAACCCAAGAAAGTTTTCAATTTCTTCTTCCAATCTTTCTTTTTCAGCCAATTCCAAAAGAAAGCAACAATCTATACACACCTACTATCCCCAAGAAGAATCCAACAATCTTGAATAGAATGGAGAGAGGAATAAACATAACCAAACCCCTCTCTAAAATAGAATCCCTCATAACTCTTCAACTTCCTTACAAAATGAAAATATCACACAAACTAAAACATGATTCTCTCCATAAATAATAAAATGAAATCAAACTACACTCAACATAAAAACCCTTTCCCCACTTAAAAATTAAAAAATCAAATATATTTTGAAACATATGGACTTTGCCTCCAAATCTTAAGGACCTCGACTGCCCACCTACAAAATCTCAATAAAAATAATTAGTACTCTTTTTGAGATTATAATCAAAACACAAAATATAAACTTTGAAATTTTATAGCATCAAATAATTATAAGATCTACCACAATAATTTAAACCCATTCATTCTTGCAAAGTTTAAACATTTATTCAAACACTTTATGATCAATTCCATGTTAATTAAATGAACATATCATATCATCAATAAGCATGTTAATTAAGTGAACATATCACATCATCAATAAGCAATAAATGTCTAAACAGGAAGTTTTAATGTTTATGGCTATAAATCAAAATAATAATATCCATGAACCAAAATCACCACATAAACCATGTCCAAAAAACCACACTACATAAAATCAAATCAAATCAAAGTCTCTAGAGTAACACTAGCTATGCCCTACATTCTCCCCCTCAAGTCTCAAGCTTCCTCCTATAAGTTAGCAAAAATATATGGAAATAAAGATCTCATTTTAGTTGTATCTTCCCATATAGCAAAAGACTCATCGTAGGGATCCCACTGAACCCCAACCTGGTCCTACTGTCATCCTTGTAGGACTAGGGTTCATTGTTCCAATATGTGAATTGGATCCAATGTTAGCTTCCGATCGTGTGCCACCCATAGAGAATCCCACTCCAAAACATGAGATACATCATAAACATATTTCTTAAGCAAAGATACATGAAAAGCATTATGGATTCAAGATAGGCTAGGTGGTAATGTTAAGAGGTATGCGACTGGACCAATCCTCTCTAGTATCTCAAAAGGGCCAACAAATATTGGTGCCAACATAGAACCATTCCCATAATCGATAGAGTTCTTATGGGGTTAAACACACAAGAAGACTCTTTCTCCAACCTAGAACTCTTGATCAACCCTCCTAGTATCAACATGCTACTTTTGTTGGTCTTGAGCTATCTGCAACTACTCACAAATCCGACTTACCTTCTACTCCATCTCTTGAACAAGCTCAAGTCCTATTATGACCCAATCCTCCAATCAATCCCAAATCAAAGGAGTCCTATAAGGTGTCATCCCAAGAGAACTATGATGCCCATTGTTATAAGAAAACTCTACTAAATACAAGTACTCTTCCCAACAAGTCTACTGCTCCATAACATACATCCTAAGCATATCCTCTAAAACCTAGTTCGCGTGCTCTATTTGGCTATCCATCTATGGATGATAAGTAGTGCTGAAGTTGGGTTGAGTGCCTAACACTTTCTAAAGAGTTTTCCAAAAGGAGGAAGTAAAAGCAAGATCTCTGTTAGAAATAATCCTCTAGGGAACTCCATGAAGTTGTACAATATCATGTAGAAAAAATATAGCCACTCAAGCGGAATTTTAGAAAGAACTCATAGGAGAAAAATGTGCCCACCTTAGTTAACTTATCCACCATCACCATAATTGTATCATTCCGACCTACAAACATAGGTAATCCCATAATAGAATCCATAGATATCATGTCTGATTTCCATTCTAGAATAGCATGCAAGTACAATAGGCTAGTTGGATGTTGGTGTTCTACTTCTATTCTCTAACACTCAAAACAACAACAAACTCTGTAATATCCTTATGCATTCCTTCCTAGAAGTACAGCTTCTGAAGGTCTGTGTGCATTTTCTTAACACTTAGATGAGTTGATTGGGTACTCTATGAGCCTTGAATAGAACCATCTCAAGATCACCAAAAGGAGGAAAATAAATATGCCCATGATGATGAAGCAACCCATCAATATCTATAAAATATCACTCAAACTTGTCCTTAAAAGGACTTGACACTGAATAATTTCACTATATAGTGTTTCTTGAGGCAGCAACTCCAAAATACGACCTCAAAGATCTTCCTTCACCATCAAAGCCAACAAATTCATGTCTTCGCCTGTTAAGGGCATCGGCTACCAAGTTCTCCTTTCCCTTAATATAATGAATATCAAAATAATACTGAAAAGTAAACTACATCCATCTGTGTTTCCTCGCATTCAATTTGGGTTAAAAAAAGATATACTACAAGCTTTGATGATCTGAATGCAATTTGAATCTATACCCAAGAAGGAAATATTTCCATTTTGTTAAAGCATGAAATACTGCAAGTAGCTTCAAATCATGCATTGAATAATTGAGCTCATGATTCCTCAATTTACAAGACTTGAAGGTGATCACATGATCCTCCTACCTAACAACAACTCCAATTCCCTCAATTAATGCATCAGTGCAAACAACGAAGTCACCGATGGGATCTGAAATTGCTAGTATAGGTGCACTAGTAAGCTTCTCCTTCAATAACTAGAAAGCTCTCTCACATTGATCAGACCAAACAAATCGGTTTCCTTTCCTTTGAAGAGAATAAATTAGATGGGCAGTCCTATAAAAACCTTCCACAAATATTCTATAGTAACCTGCTAGCCCCATGAAACTACTTACCTCTACTACATTAGTAGGTGCAAGCCATTGCAAAATAGCTTGTATTTTATTAGGATCCACTAAAATTCCTTCACCTAAAATAATGTGCCCTAAATTATAGATTTGTGTTTTTAAAATTTCACACTTAGAGAGATTGGCATAAAATTGATTTTGTCTCAAACACTACAACACTTATCATAAATACACCATGTGCTCTTGCACTATGCAAGAATAAATTAGAATATCATCAAGGAAGATAACCATGAATTGATCCAAAAATGTGTGAAATACACCATTCATTAGGCTCATGAAAACTATCAGAGTGTTGGTTAAACCAAAAGGAACAACAGTGAATTCATAATGACCATATTGCATACGAAAAGCTATCTTATGTTGTCCACTTCAGAAATCCTCAATTGATGATACCCTAATTTAAGATCTATCTTGAGAAAATATTTGCTCCCTATTTATTTTATCAAATAAATCATCTATCCTAGGTAGAGGATATCAATTCTTAAGGATGAGCTTATTTAAATTCCTATAGTCAATACATAATCAAAGAGTTCCATCCTTCTTTACAAAAAATGATAGGTGCACCCCATGGTGAAATTTTAGGATGAATATGACCTTTCTCCAATAGCTCCTCCAACTGCAACCTAAGATCTTGAAGTTCTTGTGTTGTCATTTTGTAAGGGACCTTGGAAATAGGTTGTGCCCCTAGAACCAAGTCAATATGGAAATTGATCTCCCTTTGAGGTGGCATTATAGAAAGCTAAGGGGGAAAAACATCAGCAAATTCTCAAAGAACAAGGTGGTTGTCCAAAGAATTATCTAGCTTGTCCTCTGATCTGTCACTATTGGTGATAGAAAAAAAATACTTCCTTTCCTCATACAACATTTAAGTTACATAGTAGAAATCATTCTTAGTGACACTAGTCTCTTAATTCTTAAGACTACCACCTTTTTCCCATATAGTTACACACTCAATAGACTTATTATGACAATCAAGCTTGGCCTCATGAGAATTCATCCAATCCATACCCAAAATCACATCATACAATCCTAATGGTATCACCCTAAAATCCATTGTAGTAGGAAAAGAGCTAAATTCTAATTGAAAATTCCTAACCAAAGAGTTGACAGACATTCTAGCACCTGAAGCTAGCTCCACATCCCAATTAACATATTGCTTAACAACCACCAGCCCACACTTATCCACAATGGATGGAGAAATAAAAGAATATGTGACACCAAAATTGAAAAGTACAGAAATAGTAACCTTACCAATTTTACTAGGGACTTCTATGACTGGTGATTGATGATCTGTCTATCGATTATCAACTACTGCAAAAACTCAATGAGACTTACCAACATCATCAATAGTAGGTTCTAAAGTTGTCATCTATTGGCCTCCTATATCAACCTTGTTCTGAAAACACTCTTGAGAAATGTGTCCCACACCTCTGCAATTATAACAAAGACCCTTAGGTGGTGTTGGAGTTTCAAATCCTAGTTTACTGGAACTGAGTTGACTTCCCCTAGAACTTTATTGTGAGCTAGTTAGCCCATCATACAATGAATGAGTTTTCTATCCACCTTTTTTGTGAAGGATCTTTCCATGATCTAACCAAACCTCCCTTAACTGACTTAGCTTTCTAACCTTGTTGATGTTACAACAGTGTTGATCTAATCAAAAAAATATTGTCCCACCTCCACTCTTAGGAGGTGTAAAGGAGCAAAATCGATTATGGTTTTGATGAGATGGATTCTGATGACAACCTTGATGTCTAGGATAAATTTCCTCAGTAATAAGAGCTTTCTCCACTGCCTACCTCAAGGTAGAAGGTTCCCATAACTGAACAGGTCCTGCAATCCCATGATTAAGGCCTCTAATTAGATGGTTTACCATCAATTTTTCAACTTTAATATAATCAACATACTACATCAATTCAAAAAAATTATTCTCATACTGAGCTACCGTAAGTCCCCTCTATTGAAGGTCATGAAATTCATCAATCCTCCACTACTGAAAATGATTAGTAATACGTCTTTTCTTAAATAGATCCAAGAAGACCTCTCAAGTAACATTATCCAGAGTTGAATTTCCCTTCCTTTCCTCTTGTCCCCACCAAGTATCCACATTTTCCTTAAGAAAATGAATGGCCAATCTAGATTTGAGATTACTACTATAGGTATTGAGTACAAAACATTTCTCAATGCTAATCAACCAAGTCTCTACCTCTAAACTCTCAATAGAGCCAAAAAAATGTTGTGGTTGAAGAAGAAGGAATCCCAAATGAGCTTATCTATATCAATGTGAGCATCATTCCTTACTCGAGTCTTATGAGGAGGATTCCCATAATTCCTAGATTCACCCATCTCTTCCTCGGGATGCTCAACTCTCTCCCTATTAGGGCTTCTATTGCGCTCTTGAGGTATAAAATGATTTTCATTTGAATTACATTGCTCATGATAATTGGGTATGGGAAGCCTATAATAAATGGAATCCACCAATTTCTACAAGGTTTGAAGTATTTGCAGCCCATGGTCAACATGCTCCTAAGAATGCGCTAATATTCATGACATGGAATGAGGTCTTCGTTAAGGAGGCATACTACACATAAGAAAAAAAATCACATAATCAATACCTTAATTTCCCCAACGCTCCCAAAGTATTTCAACCTAGGGCTCTGATACCTATGTAACACCCTCCCCTATAAGCTAATAATTAATCACCAAAATAAAGAAATATTTTCAAATAAATTAAACTACTTACTCTAAAATAAATTCTCTCAAATTCTTAGGTAAGGTGAGAAGAATATGCCTAACTCAATGCAATTGTTTAAAGGAGTTTATTTGTTGGTCATAAAATATGTTAACAATTTTAATAGTTAAACATATGAAAATAGGACTTAAAGAGTAATAATATTAACAAAATACTTTCTTGAGATGTGAGCCCATCAATACATCAATAAGAGAATCTCTCATATCTATCAATTTATATTGTACTATAAGTTCATAATACTTCTCAACTTGAAGAATTCAACAAACATAACTGGGTATTTATTTATTCAAATATTATGTTCTTTCTAATAATAAGGGCAAGTGCCATGATATTAATAAGCAAAAATGTTAAACATATTGGATTTAATCATGATACCAAAAGTGTATTTATATGTATTTGAATACTCAATGAAACTGAAACACATTCAAACCAACATTTAAACAACAATATCTTTCACAATTCTGTTAACAGTTACCACCAACGCTATAGCATATATCCTAAATTTTCACCTTACTTTCAAAAAAGATGAATGCATAAAATAAGGTGTTACAGCTAATGACCATTCCAAAAGGAAAGAAAACATGGAAAGCTTTTCCAAAAATATTATAATAGTTATTTTAAACTTTCTACATTATCACTTAATGACTATCTTCCAAGATTCCATGGAAATACAAAATCTAATACCCGTTGAACTTGGACCTTTATGGAATGTATCGAATTGAGGAAGATTGGTTAAAAGTATATGTGGATAAGAAAACCAAGATTAAATTGAAACATCAAGCAATCATCAAAACAACAACTTCTTTTGAATTGGGTTTAAAGCAATAATTTCTTTAAAGCTAGAAAACAATTTCCTAACTTAACATAACCGATGCTGAAAATAATTCTAGTCATTTAAATGGAAGTGTATTATAAATTAATTCCCCCCTTTTTTTTCTTGATAATAAGATTTTATTTTATTCAATAGTAAATTAGAGTACAACATTATTTTCAAGAAAAGCCACCTACCACCCAAAAAACCATTGGCAAATAGAATTTTTTCATGACTAAGCAGTTAACATCCCTTCCACCTTACGCTAAAACTTTATCCTAGGATTTATCCTGCCCCAAAACAAGGATGGTAACAAGGGGAACCATCTCCCCAAAGAAAGGAAAATAGCAGAAAGACCAATACCCAGAGCAACAAACACAAAACCCTACATCCAATGACATTGAGCAATTCAAACATGACCTTTACCGTTGGTTCCTCTCTTAGTTTCTGATTGTAGGACCATGTCAAATGTTTCCTTCTTTCCTTTCTTGTCTCTCTTTCCCTTCAAAACAAGCCATCCCTCCTCCATCCTTGCAGCCTCCTAACATTACTTAGATGTGATGCGATGTGTCCAAGCCTCTCCATGTTCTCCACACACAACTTTCCCACACTGACCCTTTGAGGTGCCATTCACCTCCCCCTATTCTTGTACCCTCATCGGCCCTAATTTCTCCTTGAACTTTAGAGTCTTAGCACCACAGTGGTTTTGCATAGCCACAATTGCATCCACACTCACCGCATCAGCACAATTCGAGGTAGGCACCTCAACATGACCCAACCCCCCAGCTAATCTGAGGCCCTATTTGGCTAATGTGGTTCTCAGTTACCCACAGCCTGAGAGTAACTCTTTCCCTATTCATCCTTCTTCTCACCCAAATGAATTCCCATTTTATTTACACAGAAACTTTATAATTATTCGACAGATGAACAATTCACAATAGTTTCCCTTTTAAAATAATTAAAGCAATACTAACATCAAGGAAAATGTGTCACAGGATTTAATCATGCAGAAGGATAACTACATAACAAAAGAATCACATAAAAATATTTAGGTTTCCTACTAGAATGTAATGAACTCCAACCAAGATAATGATTTGGTATAAACCTAGATAGACTAGTTATGAAATACAAAATTTCATATGCATGGAGATGTAGTCAGAAATAAAATTATATTTAAATACATAGTTTCATAATTAGAACACATTTACATAACTAGGCATGATAATGACAATGCATCATGTAAACAATTCTTATAACTATCTAAATATTAATGATAGAAGGGCAACTCATTACTAACTTCTCACGAGATTGTATTAACATGCTCAAATTTCCTATAGAGAGAAATGGTGAAATAGCTAGCAAGTTGAGGTATCAAATTTGGCTTGGATGCTACAACTCCACACTAGTAAGGAGAACAGAGAAGGGATTTTAATGTCACCTAGAGGAATTGGATTTGGAAGGATGGTTGAAGCATATTTTGCAAGTCTTGAATTTCCCTCATAACAATATTCGGTTGATAGCAGGCTAGGAAATCCATGTAGAATTGAACAAAAGATCTTGGACACAACATCAATAGCTTATTTAAAAACTAGGACATAAGAGTATCTTTTTAAGGATGCTCCTGATGCATACATAAACAAAGAAGGAGATTTATTACTATACTATTGTGCATCCCCAAGCTTACAATTGATATTAACCAGCTATGACCAAAAACATTGGAAAAAATAAGAAAATAGAGATAGCAGATATAATAAATAGAAAAAGATCAATTGCTAACATATTTTGCAAAGATCAATAGTGAGAAAGAAAATCCCAATAACCTAAATATTTAATATATTTATTAGGAAATTATTAGCTGAGCACCACATAATCATTACATAAAAGAAAATCCCAAATTAGCCTTGGGAACGTTGTTTCATTATCATTTTATTCAATGTATAATCTTTTACAAAACATTGTTACATAATACAAGAGAAGGATTTACATGAAAACAAAACTTTTCTCAATGGTTTTCCTTTCGTTATCAATAAGAATTATTTTTTTAATTTGCAATTAAATAATTCAAAACATTAAAACAATAATACACAAAATATTTCTCCATCCAAACTTCTTTAATTCCAAATTTATTTCTTGACCTACAAGCACAGATTAGAGTAGCCCAATTCTACTCTCCACCCAATCGTAGGAAAAATGTGTCCACCCCGAGCTAGAGGAAAATCCCATAACAAATAGAAAATGGAACATAATACAATAACATAGGACTTTCACAAAGAACCCACACACAAGATTCTTAAAAGGCGGAGAAGGGGGATTCCCTTCCCTCTTGGGGAACAATAATTTTACACTTCCATATAAATTCATCTCCATCTGTAACACCCACAATCTTCATTTTCACAACCACCCATTCAACACCCCATCCATCTCTCCAAAAACTACCATTTACACCACTTCCAACACAAACCTTTCCATACACCATACATCACCCCAATTCAAACACCACCACATACATATATACACAATCTATTACAAGTCCCCAAGAGAGGCTCCACACCCTCCTCAACCCCAAACAAAGGAGGTTCTCAGCCTTAAGCGAGATCATCTCCTTATGCACACCCATAAAACCGCATAACACAATCAAGAATCAACCTCAAAATAGAAAAGAAAACCCAATACAAATTCCAAACACAACAAAAATTTGTCAAACATTCAACAACTTCATCTAAAATTTAAAAAACTAAACACAATATTACCTTGTTTTGGTGTTTTCCTAGTGCACCTAAGGAATCTCTAAAGAGTATTCAACTCCTATACTCAAGACCCTTAAAATGAATGGCCAACTAGCAAGATTCAGTCGAAGATTGAAATCTTCTACACTTCAGGTCTGTGGAACCTAAGAGAGTGTTCCTACTATGTTCATTTTAGTTCATACATTGTAAAGCACATTAATTCATAGATCAATTCCTATGAGGAGAAAATATACATGAATTATTGAAAGATTGGCTTATTTTTTAGAAAACTGTGACCCACTCATTAGGAACCAAGGGTTATTTCAAAATACTTCACATGTATACCTCATGATTGATGAATTTTAAAATGAATTTTCATTTTGATTTCAAATCGGTGGCTATACAGACAATTAATACACTTCTAATGTAAATATTTAACAAATAGACCAATGTCTTGCCAAATAGGGCATCGGAGTCACATACATAATAGCCAATAATATAGAAATGATTTAATTCTGATAATAATGGACAACTCTCACAATACTTTGCATTATGGAGCTCATAGTTTCTAAGACATGACTCATTACCATATCCTTTCTAAATTATCACAAATTTATGACTCTATGTAAGCATTTTAATTGATTCCTTGAATCAAAGTAGAAACAGAGACATACATTCAAAAAAATATTTGAAGGTGAACAAAGATATCCTTGATATTTCATTCAAAACTTACAACCACCCATAGAAGGAGAGTACATGCATTAGAATTATAGATTTGTTTCAATATTAGTCATTACTATAAAACCATTTAAGACTATTACATACATGCCTCAAAGCCAAAACAAGTTATTTTCTCTATTCATTAATTTCTTTCTGTACTTAGTTTTCTACCCAGACATATAGTTGACTCGAAACTTAAGACATGATGATAACAACCATTAATGCTCAAAGAACACACATGCATAGAATGGTGGTAATTTGTTGGCATGCATATTATCAGTGTTTATTTCCCAAGTGCATGGAAATCTACATAGCATACTTCATGATTATCAACAATTAAGTCTCCACATGCACATAGATCAATTTGATTTCTCTTGGAAAGAGCATATCATTAATACTTGTTGGTTGTGGAGCTAAATCACTATCACATGCTTGTTTTTTTTTTTTGAATGTTAGTCTTTGATCCTTTGATGAGATGGTAGATCAAACAACTCACATTGTTTTGACTAAATTTGAATTTCAACATTTTCTTTCTTGTTCATCTTTGGCCAATAACATCTCACCCATTGGCAGGTTTCACCCATTTCATGAGTTGGTGGATTAATCCATGTGTCAAGATCTTGCTACTCTCACATCCTTTAACGAGCGTTCATCTTTCCTCCACAAGCTAGTGGGGAATGGCAAAGATTATTCCATGCACTTGATCTTCACTGTCGATTTGGAACCATGGGAAATAAGCTTGACAATGGATATCGTGCCCCACATCCATATAAGGAAATGCGTCCACATCTTGTGATCCTTGCACTACGTAACTATCTAACATTTACCATCTGTGATCTAGTGGGGTATGACCAAGATCATTTCCCATGGTCACAGATCTGTAAACCTACACATATGGAAAAGTTAGCATTAAAGAAGGGGCCATTGTTAGGCCAATGATGGTTTAACCCTCAAGCATGAATGACTTAAGCTTAAGTCATTTAGGAAAATATTTATCGACCCAACATTAGGAAAATATCAAAGTGGGTGACAAACAGGATGACCGGCACTCTAAACCAAAGGGGTCAGTGGTCGAATGCATATCATGGCTCAAATGACAATTTGGAAAATGGGAAACTGATAGGGCAAGTCAACGTAGAATTAGAAGAACAAAGGGTTTTCTAGGCCAAAACCCTATCCAAGCCATGGGGATAAGGGCTTTACATGTTGATTAAGTCCATGTGCTACTTAGAAATTGCAATTTTTTGGGGAGCTCCATCAGTGGCTCATGCTCGAGGAAGTATACCCCTAGTGTGTATAGCGAGAATCCAGATCTCGAGTTGAAGCAGATCAGGGTAGAAAATAAAACCCAGGAGCTTTCCTGGACAAGGAAAGCAGACACAGCAGAAAGTAGACACACCAAACCAACCTATGTACATTATTTACAAAATATATAAAGTATTTTGTTTCCCTGAGAAGCCTTTTCACACAATTTTTCTTCACACCTCAAATAGGATGCCCATGTCCCCCAAAACTCAGGCATACTTCTTTCCTCTATCAAATATTTTGTCTTTCTCTACTGGAATTGGATCTATCATTGCACCAAGTACCTCTACACCATCAACTTCATTGTAACCAACATGACCCAACATTCTTTTGAAATAGTGTTGCCCATAATCCTATTCTAACATGGTCTCCTTTGGTTGCATTGGAAAAATGAAATATCCATATTCCATTTCTTTGTCTCTATCATGAATCTTGTCTTGATACCCCTTCTGTATTTCTAGTTGTAAGTTGGTGTAGCTATTTTGACTCACATTATGCAAGCAATCCTCAAATATATCAAAATAGAAAGACTCAAATTTAGGAATTTGCATAAGTTGGAAATCAAAACCCAAGACAGTCTATATTTTCTTGCTCAAATGAATCAGTATTTAATTTTTCTTCAATACCAGGGTTATACCCATTTAATGGAAACATTTTCGCAATAAAATCAAGAAGGTATGGGGCATCAGCAAAGTAGCACTTGAAACCCACCTCATATTGATCATTGGCACATTCACTACTATTTACATCATCCAATAGCTCTTTGTACCAATCAAGATATTATATGTTTCCCATATGGTTTGAGCATTCTTCAAATTATTTCTCCTTATGGTCAAGAACTAAGCCTTCTCCTTAACTAATATGTTCTTCATTTCCATTTGTAGGTGTAGATATTACTTTAGTGACCACCTTACCACAATCACCATAAGCTATAGGGATATGCAGATATTCATCCACCCCCATTTCATCATGATGAATAGTCTTTGTCTTGTTCTTGAGATTTTCATCAATAGTAGTATTGTATCTATAATCATCATCATGGTAAATGATAGTCCCATCTTCATACCTACCATTATGTGCATCACCACCCTATTCAACAAAATTTATACCATTGTATTCTCCATGTGAATGGGATATCAATGCTTCAACATTACCATCTCCAAAGAGAAGATCAAAAACCTTAATGACATCTAGGAATTCACCCCTTCCTGTCTAACTTGCATCAATTCCAATATGTCCACAAGTATCTGCTAGAGACTCATCTAGATTTTCCACAAAGAGTGCATTGATCCTTCACTAGTAGGGATCATCATTGGAAACCTCACCCAGCAACAAGGGTTCATCAAATAAGGGATTTTCCCCCACCTTCATAGTTGTCACATGTACCCCTTCATCTTCAATTTTAGGATCCCAATCTCTTTGATCATTAGTGCATTCAAAATTAGTGTAATCACTTGAAGAGAAGAGAGAAAAAAATTTAGTATCCTCTTCATCATCTGCATTCATGACAATTGATCCGCATTCAGAAAATTATTCACATGAAGAGAATTTCTCACTTCCTAGGAAACACACCTCCTCAAGGCTATTAAAATACCCCCTACTTGAAGGAAAGGATTCCATCTCCATTTCATAAGAAGAATCATATTCAATAGAAGATTGAGAAATCTCGATCTCATCTCTTTGATTCCTCATTTGTGCCATACAACTGAGACCAAGTGCATTTCCATCACTAATTAGTGCACCATTATTCCTGATTAAATCAACATGTGAGGTTTCACCCTATACCTCTTGTGCTTGCTCACAAACTATAACATCCCAAGGAAGAAAATTAGGTACTATTTTCTTATCCTCATACTCTCTATCTTCATCTTCATCACTACAGTCTAAGCCTACATCTAGATTACTTGTTAAATGACAACATTCATTGACTAACTTTCCACATTATGATGCATCTTCTTGATCTGTCAACCATATCCTATGATTCTCCTCACTATGGAAATTATCACCCACATTTCGGTAAACAACATGTGGAATATAACTATGCTCAATGTCTTCCACAGTGCTTATCCAATCCACTACCTGATCAAGACTATGAGGCTTCAAATTATTGAGCAATTTGCTTAATCCTGATTTGTAGACTTCAAAAAATAAATCAATGCACATTAAGTCATTAGGTTTGACACTCTTGGGTATCTTCATCAGAACATCTAGGAATCTTGAAAACAAACCATATGGTGATTCATTTACATGTCTTTTCATTTCATACAACTCTCTCACAAAGAATACTAAGTCATCCCTTCTCAATCCTTGTTGATATGAGGTTGATGCTTGCTCTAGTTCTGCATCTTGTGGAAGTACCACACATATGACATCTAAGGGATCCTTTTCTTGAAAAACACTTTAACTTCTTAATTTTTTGGCTCAATAGTTTGAATTCTATTAGAGCTATTCATACTAACAGTCATAGGTCCCCTCATGATTGAGTATTTCAAACAGTTCTCAATATTCACAACATCTTGGTAGGCTTATTGTAAGGTAGTAGGATCTTTATCTCTCAACAAGAATCCCATATTACTATCAAATTCTCCTAAATACACAACCAAACACTCTGCATCATTTGGCCTCATGTGTTCGGGGATATCTCTTATGACCTTTGCAAATCTAAGGTTGAAAGTAGGAACCAACTCTTCCTTATCCTTGGAGATCTCCATGAAATTCTTCCTCCATGAAATTCTTCCTTGCAACACTTGGATTTATTCTTTCACCAAATTGTTCCATGAAGACTACCTTAAGTTAACTCCAACAATGTACAAAATATATTGGCAAGAAAGACAACCAGTCTCTTGTGTCTCCTTTTAGGGATTGAACAAATAGTTTCATAACCACATCTTCAAAATCTATCTCATAATCTCCCATCACATCAGCAAATTCTTGCACATGCTTACTTGCTGATTTCGACCTCTCACCACTGAAATTTGGTATTTTTTCCCTCATCTTGGGTGGTACAATATTTGGGTAACCACAAATATTTTCAAAGTTGAGGGCCTTGTACCTATCAGTACTGAAATTGTCTTGTTGGGACAAGGACTGTTCACCACACATGCTTTTATCACTGTTTACACCAGTTGGTGTAAATAGACAACTCATTCTTAGTTCTTGGAAAGGAAATTAAAATCTACTATGAAATTATACAATATTACATCAATTCCTTTTGCAATTGTTATCCTAAGCCTCTAGCACGTATATTCCCTATAAATGTTACCTAAGCTTTAACAATATAACATGCTCCTTTCATCAAAATGCAAAAATTTCAGCTTATATGAAAAAGGAATGCTAAATTATCATTAATATTCCCTCATCTAGTGCTAATTCACCTATTAGGGAATAATTTACATCTCAAGTATGGGAAATTTATCCTAGTTTACCCATAATATGCTCTAATTTCCTCAAATCCTATGAGAGTACCTGATATATTGCAGCAGTTGACTATCATTTATCTTTAAAACTGTAGATCTAACAATTTGATGTATGCTTTATTAGGTTCTTTGAATCAGAGTCATCACCTCCTTTCAGAGGACTGAACTTCAAATGAGATGAATTTTCTTCACAAATGGAACATGTTCTGGGATATCTTCCACAGTGGAGTCATGTTCAAATCCTTCAATCTTTGTTGCACTCAAATCATTTACCAGGTGCAAGAATTTGTTAGTATCTAAACAAGATGTTTAGATTCACATCACCATTTCACTAACTATTAAATTCAAGTGATGAAATTAGTAGTCATTCATCTTGTATTTATCAAGTGACATGATGATAACAACCATTAATGCTCAAAGAACACACACACACAGAATGGTGGCAATTTGTTGGCATGCATATTATCACCATTTATTTCCCAAGTGCATGGAAATCTACATATCACACTTCATGATTACCGGCCCAATTAAGTCTCCACACACAGAGAGATCAATTTGATCACTCTAGTAAATAGCATACCATTAATGCTTGCTGGTTGCGGAGCTAAATGGCTATCACATTCCTGTTTGTTGATTTTGAATTTCAGTCGTTGATCCTTTGATGAGATGGTAGATCAAATGGTTCACATTGTTTTGACTGAATTTGAATTTCAATATTTTCTTGCTCATTTATCTCCGACCAATACCATTCATCCAAATCAAATGACATCTCACCCATCAGTGGGTTTCACCCATTTCATGAGCTGGTGGATTAATCCATGTGTCAAGATCTTGTTGCTCTCGTAGCCTTTAACGAGCATTCATCTTTCCTTTGCAAGCTAGCGGGGAATGACATGGATTATTCCCTATACTTGATCTTCACTATCAGTTTGGAACCACGAGTAGTAAGCTTGACAATGGAGACTGGGCCCCACATCTATATAAGCACAGGCGTCCTCATCTCACTATCCTTGCACTGTGTAATTGGCCAACATTTACCACCCATGATCTGGCGGGGTGCAGCCAAGATCATTTCCCATAGTCATAGATCTCTAAACCTGCACATATGACAAATTTAGCATTAAAGAAGGGGCCATTGTTAGACCAACGATGATTTAACCCTCAAGGATGAATGACTTAAGCTTAATTCATTTAGGAAAGTATCTATCAACCCAACATTAGGAAAATATCAAAGTGGGCAACAAACAGGATGAACGGCGCTCTAAACCAAAGAAGTCAGTGGTCGAATGCATATGATGGCTCTAATGATAACTTGTAAAATGGGAAACCAACACGGAAAGTCAACATGGAATTAGGAGAACAAAGGGTTTTCTAGGCCAAAACCCTATCCAAACCATGGGGAAAAGGGCTTTATATGCTGATTAAGTCCATTTGCTACTCAGAAATTGCAAATTCTTGGGGAGCTCCATCACCTTGGCTATCCAAGTTAGGATCAGCCCAAACCCAATAAATTTTTCAATTCCTTCTTCCAATCTTTCTTTTTCATCCAATTCCAAAAGAAAGCAACAATCTATACACACCTACTTTCCCCAAGAGGAATGCAATAATTTGGAAAAGAATTGAGGAATAAACATACCCAAAAACCTCTCTAAAATATAATTCCCCATAACTCTTCAACTTCCTTACAAAATGAAAAGATCACACAAACTAAAACATAATTCTCTCCATAAATAATAAAATGAAATCAATCTACACTCAACATAAAAACCCTTTCCCCACTTAAAAATTAAAAATAAAATATATTTCAAAACATATAGACTTTGCCTCCAAATCTTAAGGACTTTGGCTTCCCACCTGCAAAATCTCAATAAAAAGCATTAGTACTCTTTTGGAGATTATAATCAAAGAAAAAAATATAAACATTGAAATTTTCTAGCATCAAATAATTATAAGATCTACCACATTAAATTAAATCCATTCATTATTGCAAAGTTTAAACATTTATCCAAACACTTTATGATCAATTCCATGTTGATTAAATGAACATACCGCATCATCAATAAACCAAAATCACCACATAAACCATGTCCAAAACACCACACTACATAAGCATGAAATCAAATCAAGGTCTCTAGAGTAACACTAGCTATGCCCTACAATTTCAATAACATATCTCCTATACCTAATGTATAAACCCAATAGCATGACAAACACGGTAATATGTACACCTAATAGTTCTAATGTGGACATGTTATTGACATGTATCTCAATGATATTTTCAAGGTAGGATTTAGTTTTTTCCATTTAACATGTGGAACTAACTTGAGGTAAGTTCAAGTTTGTACAACTATATTAAAAATACAAGTAGGGTCCACTAAGTCACCACTAAACCCTAAACCATACATTTAATCTTGATCTATTAATGAATTCAGATTTAATTTATATTTTTTTAATTAACTTAACTAAATATATAAGTTAAAATTAAGAAACAAGTTAACTAAATGAAAATAAAAGTAGGGTCCACTAAGAGACCACTAAACCCTAAACTCTACTTTTAATCTGGATCTATTAGTGAACTCATATTATAATTTATATTTTTTAACATAAAATTAATTAAATATCTAATGTAAAATTAAGAAAAACATTAAACAAACGAAAATGATCATTGGAGGGGATTATTCCAAGAAAATAGATCTTAATGTACATTTACCCAATAGCTCATGAAAAATAAGGTAATATACATACACCTTTAATATTTCTAACATGTCGACATACTATTGACATGTATCTCAATAATATTTTTAAGGTGGGATCTAGTTTATTTTATCATGTGGAACTAACAAGGTCAGTTCAAGTGTGATATCAAAAATACATTAGGGTCCACTAAGTCACCCCTAAACCATAAACCTTAAATCCTAAACCCTATAGATATTTTAGGAGAATGTGCTATTGACATGAATTTAAATGATATTTTAAATAGAAGGGGAATGAGATGGTATAATATTAATGGAAATTTATGTTGGAGGTCTATGTATTTTGTGTTTTCATTCATGTCAATAGATCTACATTGTTGCATTGATGTCAACCTTGATTTTCTTTGATTTGTTGCACTATGTTGTCATTAGTAGTCTCATTGTTGTCAACCTCTAAATTTTCCTTGATAAGAATGTGTGTGGTGAATTTTTGTATTGTAGTTGGTTTGAAAATGATGAGAATATGTTTGTGGTGCTTGGTTTCCAAGTGATTTTGAGAAAATTTTAATAAAAGAGGAAACAATGTGGTAAAGAGTGTTCAGTGTAACATAGTAGTGTTCTACTTTTTGCTCCGCATCTCTTCTGTATTGAATATATACTTATGCAGTTTGAATATGTTGATCAAAGGTGTTAAAAAAATTTATATCCAAATTTCTTGTCTTGGATCATTGTGCAAAGAAAGTTGTGTTCACCAGTGTGTGAATTGTGAAAGCAGTGTTATCTTAGAGAAATGGTTTTGCTCTGCATTTCTCCATAGTGTGGCTTTTGGTCTTGTGGATTTAATGATGTTCTTATATTTCTCATATCTATCTTCAGTCTAAGTTGTTCAAATTTTTCTGCTTTGAAAGGTTGGTTTCATGTGACTATAGTATGTGGAAGGTTAATTAGGTGTACAAGATGATTTTGTTCTATAGGTGAAAGTTGTTACAAAGGAATTTGTTGGATTTTAGGGTGGTTATAGAATATTCCAAATTGTTTTTAAGTTTTGTGTGTGGTCTTCAACTCATCTTTGGATTTGGTGAAGTGTGTAGTCAAATGTTTAATGGTGTTAACATAGGTTCGGTCAATCTTGGGTGTTTACAGTAATTGCATAATTTCTTCGATGTTTTTGGATGCATGTCATGGTATGTATGAGTAGATTTAGGTCTGAGATAAGGTATGATGTTGTCTTCTTTCATTCCTCGCCATTATGATAATGCTTAGTGTTGACCGAATTTGATTTTTCATGAATGAGGTGCATAGTCAACCTTGTAAATTATTTTCAAGGTTGAAGATGGTATATATATATGTATGCAAGGTGGAAATTTTTTTTCCTTTCTCCACCCTTGATCATTTAGGGCCTAGAAAGAACAAATTTCACTAACTTTCACACAATGTAATATAATATGAAATGAAAAACCCTAATTGAATGCAAGCTAGAACTAAATGACCTAGAAAGATGAATGAAATGCAATAGTAAACTATAAAACAAAAAGTGTGCACCTAGGAAACTAGAGAGGGTAGAATGGAGGTCTGAATCACTAGAAATTCTACTTTCAAGGCTGACTAGAACTCATTCGCCAAGTTGGTTGAATCAATCCTATTTCTAGGAAATTGTGCAAGAATAGAAATGTTCCAAAAGGGTATCCTAATCTGAAAAATCTTGAAAATGTATTGGAACTGGGACTCATTCACCAAAAGTGGTGAATCAGTCCAGTTGGGATTTTTTGCAACTTCAAAAGTTGATCCTTCTCTTCTTTGTTTTCTTTTTCTTTCCCGATTATTTTCTAGATCTGAATCTCTAATTTGCAACCTGTAGGTCTTCTCCAATGTTCTCCAAGGCTTGATGGCAACTTTGAAAACTTTGAATGATTTTCACCTTTTCTCCAATCTTGCTCCTTATGAGATCTTCAACCTTGTAATACCCCTCATACTGTTGAGACTTGATACTTTTGTGGTTTTGATTGATGCTTTGTGACTGTGATTGTAATCCTTATTGTTTGGTTTGGTGGTTTGGTTAGTAGACTATTTGGTGATTGTGCTTATACATTTGAGGACATGGATATTTCTTATGATATTATGGTTTGGGGATGTTAGTTTGATTTCAGTAAAATATTGCGATGCAGTGATTTAGTAAATTAGGCTATGATATGATCTATTAGTTTAGAAATGCTATTTCATCATTTATATTATAATTGTTAAAATAGATGTGATGAAAGGATAGTGTAGCATCACTCATTCATGAGTGTCCTGCTACGCTGCAATTCCTTCTCACAATGTAATGATTTGATTTTATATATGTGTACATGTATACGACCTTGTTTGGATGCAGGGATTGCAGGTACAGAGTCTCGATTCCACCTACTTTGGCAGGACAGGGCGAGCACCAATAACCCAACGGCATAATGTTAAAACAGAGATGACAAGGAATTCACCCTGTCCCATGTTGTCAAGCCGTCCCAATTGAATGGTATTGTGCGTCGTTGTGTTGTCATTTTTGTATTTTATTACTATGTTTGTGTAAATTTCTTGTTCATATGTATTTTACGTTGGCATTTTATATGTCAAGTGATTTATTTAATTAATGGTGGTGATAAATGTTTATATTTGTGATTGGATTAATTTGTATTAAAATATTTAGAGTTATATTTTAAAAGTCACGTGTTTTAGTTAAATGTTAATTAAATAGTAAATTGTGTTTTGTTAATTTAATTAAATTACCTTGTTGAAGATAATTATAAAATAAATAAATTAAATTATGTGCATAGCAAGTAAAGCTTACAAAAGTAGAATTAAAAACAAAAAGTATTGATAAAAGGAAACAAAAATAAATAAAAGAACATAAAAGATAAAAGGACGAATGAGAATTAAGTGTTGGCTAAAAAAACTGGAATTAAATTAGATAGTTTCTTTTATATTGGATTTTTTAGAGTTTTCAAAAAGGAAAGAGGTATCTTTTATTTAATTGCATAATTGTAAGTTTGCATAGACAGGAAGATTCAGACAGAAGTTGAAAAAGAAAAAGAAATAAAAATAATGGCTTTGAATGTTTGGATCTTTTGAAGTTTTCTGGAAAGGGATTTGTCATTCTATTGTTTCATGTTTCTGGGAAGGATTTTCTGAGTATAATTTTAGATTTGAATTTGAGCACGGTATTCTGGAGAGGAGATTCTGAAGAAGGAACGAAAGCTGTTCGAAAAGATTGTTGGAATCAAGCAAGCTTCATCAAAATATCAGCAGCGCAGGACTCCAGGTTTTATCTACTTCTTCTCTGGTCTTCTGATTCAAAGAAAATAAAAATATAAATAGGGTAATTGTTGAAAGATAAAGAAAGCCTTTGAGGGTAGAAATTATTGAATAGTAAATTTATTGAAAGAATTAATTTGGGTGTTTATGAAATTGCTCTATGATTATTCTTTCAATTTGGATTTGAGAAAGTATTGTTTGAGCCTGTGAAAATAAACTATGTATCTATAAATTGATTTTTTTTTTTTGGAAAATTAGTTTTCTTCTCAGAACAATTGATTTTAAGTATGCACTCTTATGTATATATATCTATATATACACCTAGTTAACAATCAGCTTTCCTACAGAGTCTTAGCTTGGAAAATATGTACAGATATATAAATATAAATATATATATTGATTATACTGAAGCTTTTTACATATTGCATCTAATTCTTTGTGATTCCGGTATTTAAATTTTCAATGGCAAATGTATTTCCATTTTATTTTTAAATCGATTTTTAATTTATTACATTCTGGGGAGTGTTGGGGAAGGACAGCCGTAGCCGTACTTCCCTCCCCGTACCCCCTACCGTAGCCAACGCTGTCACAGTAGTCAGCAAGTATTGTTGTGTGCAGTACTCTAAAGGCCGATGGCCTTTCCTTGTGTACTGCGCGGCAATCCATTCGTGACTTCCTTACCCTACCTTATTTCTTTGTTTTGTCATTTTTTATTTATTTATTTCATTTTTATGTATATATATGTATATATATATATATATATTTTGTGAAATCATTATGTGTTATTTATTTTGTTAAAAGAAAAGAAAACATAAAGGTAGATATATATACAAATATTTTATGAGTATATATATATATATAATTATATATGCACTTATTGTATATATATATATACAAAAATAAATATTATCTATTATTGATTTTGATTCAGTTGTGTAATTATGAAGCTTAATATCTTTGAATAATTAAAGGAAACCACTTATTTAAATAGGTCAAAATTATTATTGTGCTTAATTTAAAAAAAATTGCATCAAGTAAAATATCAAGTATTAATGCAGTCGAACTAATTATTTCTCTAGTTATATGATCATAAGATTTTGTTAGCATTTTCTTTTATTGTTTTGGTTTTTATTTTGATGTGGGAACCCTGTTATAATTGTGAACCCAATATTAGTTATTGTGAACCTTGGTTTCCAGAGGCGTGTTCTTATCTTTGGGTGTTTACCCTCGTTTTATGTTCTCGGAATGTTGCATGATTTTAGCATTAGTATTTTGGAAGGGTTGTACGAAATTGTTGAGTTTGATTTTGAGTTATCACGAGATGGGTAATGCCTCGCATGTCCATGTTTTGAGTTATATGCTTTATTCATTATAGTATAACCCTTGCCTTGTTTGGTTTATCTTTTGGTATCTTTTGGGAGAGTGGCTCTTTGTGGGGGCCGGCGCCTCGAAAGGAGGAAGAGCACAAGATAACCCACATAAGAGTAGTATAACAAGTGATAACCTAAAAATAGAATTTAGGGGGATGGGTAGTAAAACACACAAGATAATAAATATTGGATACCTCGTCTATGCATTAGGGCTATCATAGAATAATGATAGACTAAGAAGGTCATGGTTGGCAAAGTCGTAACCTCATCCCCATGAGAGGTTATCAGCTTTGCATGAGCTACCCTATGGTGTCGGCGCCACAAGTAGGAGGAAGGGCCAGGATATCCATAGATGGGGGCCGGTGCCTCAAGTTGGAGGAAGGGCCAAGATAACCCATGAGAGCTAGGTGATGACACTCTCCACTAGACACCCGTTTGCCTTGTTTTGTTATTGCCTCTAGGATTGTATTTTTGAATGTTGTATTAGTTCTTCTGGAATTGTGTTATGTTCATTGTTTCAGTTTCATTTGTAAATGTTTTATGAATGTTCTTTCATTACCTAGTTAATGGTTATTTCCTTGTTTTGATGTGATGAGATTTATGACTTTAAGTATTATGTTGACTTGTGAATGTTGTTGGTTATGTTATTGTAATCCTTGATGTTGTACTTGAGTTTTGTACTATATTGTTCTATTGGAGTCGTTTGGCATTCATGGTCGTGATCTCTTCCTTGCCATCTCTGAGCACGGGGGGTGAGTTATTTATAACTCACGTGGTTGGGTGGAACGTGCTCCACACCCATTGGGTTCCCCTTCAACATTCTATCTTTGCTGCATACCTTCAGTTGGAGCTTGTACCAGATGTCACTTTGTAATTCTGATGTTATTGTACTTTGTATCATCCCACTTGTATGGGAAATTTATTGTAACTCATTATTGAGATCATGTAATGTAACTTGTAATTTTAAAGCGATGATGTAGTATTTAGGATCCTTTGTAACATTATTGTAAGAGATTCATTATGATTGTAATTTGTGATGTAGTGATACTTTCACTCTTGGTTCATGGATGTACTATTATTAATGGTTATTGTAATATTATTGGATAAGTTGTTTAATATTATCTTTTACTTTTGTTATAGTTTTTTTGCGATGTAACCTCGCGTGCCCCAGAGGATTTAACGTTAAGATGTTAATGTGCAATGTAAATGTATTTAAAGTTTAGTTGCATGTTTACTTTGTGTTATTTTAAAAAAAAAATTGGTTGCAATGATTGTTCTCTGAGGTTTGCACGATGGGCGTTACAAACCTAGACCTATCAATCACACACAAAGGAGAGGGAAAAAATTTGTTGGGTTATTGGATTTCCTTGGTCAAACCCCTTGTTGGTATTAAACCTTGAAATGAAAGCAAATATGAATGGAAAATGCTGAATGAAAAAAAGACAATGTTTAAACTCACTAAACCCTAGCAATAAGGTGTTGTAAATATTCTTGAAAATGCTACAATGGATGTGGTTCTTGACTCTTGCTTGATTAATGTTGATATTGCTTGAAATACTTTCTTGAATCATAAAACCCTACACCACAATTGTTAGCACAATAACAAACATGATGCATGAAATATTTGACATGATGATTGACACTTGAATGTTGCTCTAAAATTCTTGATAATCTACCCTTGAATGCTATTGAATTCTCTTGTGAATTCTTGAAATCTCTTGTGAAATCTCTTGAATGTTAGGTGTTGAATATGAGTGAAAGAACCTTGTATTTATACTCAATTATGCAATAATTCCTAAAATTACAACACTACAAACTGATGGGAGATCTAGGAGAATAAAATCTTGCCAAAAATTTGAATTAAATTTAATTTTGGGCCACACAGGACTCATTCGCCCAAGGTGGAAAATGAGTCCCATCAAGCATAATGTATGGGACCAAAAACCAAAAGTGCTTAGAAATGTGTGAAAAATAGTTTGAGGCCAAAAGATCCAGGTGGGACCCATTCACCCAAGGTGGAAAATGAGTCCCATATCCCTAAATTTGGGCCACACAAGCTAGAAACACTTGAATTATGATTGGTTAATGATTGGTGTCACGATTATCCTTGAAAATATGCAATAAATGAGGCTTGTGGATGCAAAATAGGGCCAATTAAAGCATAAGAAATCCCATTTAGGGAAATGTGAAAGTGTGTTACAAAACTTTACAACACTCCAAATAATGTAAGATTAATGTTTATTTTAATTAAAAATGGTTTTATTATGTCAAGTTAATTAATGAAGCCTTAGAAAAGTGTGAAAGTGTCTTACAACACTTCACAATACTTTAGCAAGGTACCATTTAAATCCATTAGTTCTCAAGAGCCCAAGACCTAATGTGAATGTGTAAAGCACACTACAACACTAAATCAAGGAAACATTAAGTCCAAATCCACAAGGAGGGCCCAAACAACTATGAAAATTTCCCCGATGAAATTTCTTGACACTACAATATATATATAAGAAAAAAATAGATAAATTTAGGAGAGGTATATATTTTGTATGTTATTAAGATTAGATAAAAGAGGTGGAGTGGGTCTAGGTGAGGAAGATACCACCACATCAACATAAACTAAATGGAAATTAAGTGTTGAGTAAAGGGATTGGTAAAAAGTTTCAAGTTGGAAATAATGGTCCCTTATATACCTATATTATCTTATTATAGATAAATATTTAATAGATTTTAAGTGTGATATGAACATAAACCTAAATTTTAATGTCAATTTTATTAGTTAACTAGTAATCAAGTTGTATAATAATCCCTATGTAGACTTGTAAAATAGAATCAAGTACAAATGTGTAAGAGCTTAGAAAATTATCTTATCCACTTCTTTAAGAGACCCAAGTAAATTTATTGTTGCTTAGTGCCTTGATTTACTAATTCTTTAATATAATCTCATTTAAATAAAGATGTAGTATGCTCATGCAACTTAATACATGTGTAGACTTCTAAATTCCCTATATCACTTACAAATAAGAACTTACTAGACATAAACATATATAAGTGAGCCTTGATCCTAATGGGATGAAAAAGTTGTGTTTTAAATCCAAAATCGAAATACATATATGTAATTCAAAAGAGCTACAACATAATATAAGAAAGAAGACTATACAAGGACTAGGTTTTGCATTCACACATATAAGTTAGAACATACATCTATCCATCACAACATCATAAATAAATACAACATCAAATATTGCATGTACTTTAGTAATCTATGTGAAACAAAAATATTTTATACTATGCTAAGTAGAGTTTAGGGTTGAAGGGTTGAATAGAAAGGGGGTTGATAATGGAGTCATCGAAAAAGTAACCCTTCTACTTTTTTTGACTTATTTGGGCCCTCCTTGTGATTTTGGCTTAATTTTTCCTTAATTTAGTGTTGCAATGTGGATAATGCATTCACATTAGGTCTTGGGCCCTTGTGAACTAATGGGAATTTAATGGTTCCTTGCAAAAGTGTTGTGAAGTGTTGTAACACACTTTCACACTTTTCTAGGATTTTATCAAATAAGTTAAGTATTTTAATCATAATCAACATTAATCTTGTTTTATTTGGAGCATTGTAAAGTTTTGTAACACACTTTCACATTCATCTAGGCTTGTCAATAATAATTTTGATTTATTATGCTTTAATTGGCCCTATTTTGCATCCACAAGCCTCATTGCATCTTTTCAAGGATAATCCTGACACCAATCATTAACCAATCATAATTCAGGTGTTCTTGGCTTGTGTGGCCAAAATTTAGTGTTTGGGATTCATTTTCCACCTTGGGTGAATGAGTCCCACCTAGGTATTTTTGGACCTGATGCAAATTTCACACATTTCTAGGCATTTTTCAATTTTGATCCCCTACATTATGTGTGATGGGATTCATTCGCCACCTTGGGTGAATGAGTCATGTGTGACCAAAATTCAAATTTAATTCAAAATTTCAATGATATTTTATTCTCCTAGATCTGATGTTGGCTGGTAGTGTTGTAATTTCGGCAATTTTTGCATAATTAAGTATAAATACAAGGTTCTTTTACTCATATTCACACCTAGAAAATTTTACAAGCATTCAATAGTTCACAAGAGCATTTGAGTATTCAAAAGAGATTTCAAGGAATTTCAAGTGCAAATTATCAAGCATTCAAGAGCATTCTTCTAATGTCAATCATCATTTCAAAGATCACATTCTTCGTGTTTGTTATTGTGCTAATATTTGTGATGTGGAGTTCATGATCCAAGCAATGTTTCAAGCAAGATCCATCTCCTTCAAGCTAGAGTCAAGAACCACATCCATTACAACCATTTCAAGCATCATTGTAGCACTTTATTGCTATGGTTTGGTGAGTTGCAACATTATCTTTTTTTTATTCATCATTCTCCTTTTATATTTTCTTTCATTTCAAGGTTTAATTACCAACAAGGGGTTTGACCAAGGCAAACTCCTTTTCACTAACCCCCACAACATTTTTCCCTCTTCTTATGTGTGACTTGCAGGTCTAGGTTGCAAATTTTTCAAGAATCCAAGGTGGAGAAAAGTTATCAAGTCCTCAAAATCCCTAAAGTTGTCATTAAGCCTTGGAGAAGCTTGGAGAAGGTCTACAATTGGCATTTTACAGTTTTAGACCTGAAAACCAATAAAAAAAAAGAGAGTAGACTAAGAGGAACAAAATCTTGTTTAGAACTTCCAGAAAAGTAGAACTGGACTAATTCGCCACTATTGGAAAATAAGTCCCACTATATAGGCTTGACAGATATTTTTACAGATCTGGATACCCTTTTGGCTGAAATTTTTTCTTGCACATTTTCCCAGAAATGGGACTAATTCACCTAGGTTGGCGAATGAGTCCTAATCAACATCAACAAAAAAAAAAATAGTGATCCAAACCTCCATTTTGTCTTCTTCATTATTCTAGGTGCACACTTTTAGTTTCATAGCTTTCTATTACATTTTGTTCACTTTCTTAGGTCATTTAGATTCATGTTGCATATCACATTATGTTTTCCAATTCATTATCTTTTCCAAATTTACACTTAGTGGTGAACCCCACATTTTCTATCATTCAGTCTCTAGGATATCCCAATTGCAATATTTCAATCTCCTTTGGATTGAGATCTCTAGGGTTATCCTTGAGTGGAGTCTCTTTGAAAGTGGGTGTGAATACATTATATCCTAATCCAACAATCCCATCACACACCATAGATCTTAAGAGGTTCCATTTTGGTGAACCTGTATTTAGGACATCATTATTCTAATTTGGAGTGCATTTACATCCTAGATTTAGCTTTCCTTAACATTGCATTAAGTTTTGCATTGGTTAATTTACATTCTAGAGTTTCAATTCTTGCATTAGTGAAAGCTCATATAGCTTGCATTGTTGCATCCAATTTCATCAAAAATCAGTAAAATTTTGCATTTGCATCTCATATTTGCATCAAAAAACATAAAATTCAAATTCAAAAATTAAAAAAAATTAGTACCTAGACTCATTTGCCACCTTGGGGGAATCAATCCCTTCGCATATTTTTCATCGCATTTTCTAGTATTTACAGTTGAGTTTCTAAGTTTCTATTTGTTGTTTTTTCATTTTTGTTTCACTTTCCATAATTTTAGTTATAAACATTTCATTCTTATTATCTTACATTGCATTTGCATTCACCCCACATTTAGTAGCCTTTGCATGAGTGTTTAGTGTCCTATTGCTAATACCATAGTGAGAAGAAGTTTGAGACTCATGTCATCCTGCGATAGCATACTTGTTGTGGATCTTGGGTTATGTAGAGCTTCTACTCCTAGTATTGACACTAGTACACTAGGCATGGATAACACCCTTAGAAACTCCTTGCCTTCAAATAACATGCAAGTTGAACCAAGGAATGACAACATCCTGCAAGAAAACATAATTCATATTCATGAGGACCTATTAAACTTACAACATCAAATAATCCTTGAAAACATTTCAACCACTACAATTCCTACCATAAAAAATATTCACTGCATGCTTCAAAGGGATGATGGCCTTGACCTTATGAAAAATATCATTGAAATATTTGGAAAAAATCTTCCCTGAACCACTAGTTGTCCTTTGCCCACAAGCAATGTTACAAGCCAAGGAGGAACTCAAATTCCTCCTCCCACAATAATTTCCTCAATACCTACCTATAGCAACCCTCAAGTCAAAACAACAGTGCAACAAGTTAGTAATGTGATTCCTTCCCTAGGTATTCCTACTAGCATCCCTAGTTCTTATGTGGCATCACAAGTTATATCTCATACCTTACCACCTTTAAGTATTCCATTCGCTTGTCCTACAACCACATACACTCCATCACCACTTTCACTTTCATCTCACAACACAAGAAATGAACCTCTCATAGCACAACTTTTCCAAACTGTTTCATCCTTTCAAAAGAAAATTTCCACCATAAACTAGAATCAAAATGGTCCACCTACATATTATGTCAAAAGTAGTCCATTATCCTTAGATATATTATGAACACAGATGCCACAAGTTATAGAGGTTCCTAGATTTGAGAAATATGGGGGGAAGGGATATCCTTCTAACCATGTTAGTTCCTACACCACCTTATGTAGTAACTTTGTCCTTGATGATAAACTATTGGCAAAAAAATTTCCTAGGTCCTTGAAAGATACGGCCTTGGAATGGTTCTCTTCTTTACCAAATAACTCAATTTGTTCATTCAATGAACCTGTTGATGCATTTGTAAACCATTTCCAAGTGTATATGACTCCCAAGATGACCTTGGCACATTTAATGAGATTCAAGAGAAAAGAGGAAGAAAAGATAATTGATTTTATCTCATGCTATCAATCACTTTATTCTCAAATCGATGTCAAGGTCCCCGACCCACACCTTCAAAAGATGTTAATAGAAATTTTTCAATGTAAACTCCAAGATAAGTTGACTATGATGAAATTCCCATCCTTCATGCACCTAGGCACTTCCCTATGTGATTATCAAATTTTGGTTAGTAGTCGAGATACAAGGGTCACTTCTTCTAGCTAAATTGAGAGATTTGAGCCCGCAAACCAAAACAATTCTCAACCTTTTAGAAAAAAAAAAAGGGTTCCTTCAATTCAATCCTCCTCAACAAATAGCTCAAAATTTCAATAACCAAATAGTTGTTATCAAATCCATGGTGCCCTATAATTATGGAGATCCAAAAAGATAATTCACTCCCCTACCTCATACCCTTCATAATACCATGTCCCAACTTCTAGACCAACAAATGATTACCTTACCTCCTGTCAAAACACCTGACCCTAATAAGACTTTACCCTTGAGCTTTAAATCAAATGCTTATTTCCACTATCATTGAAAAAATGGACATGAAATAGAACATTGCAAGCATCTTAAACATCTTGTGTAGGACCTCATTGATTCTGGCCATCTATCCATTGGAGGTGTTAGTGATCAAGGAAATAAGTTTGTTGCCCCTCCTAACCAAAACTTGCAAATTTTCACCAACCCAATACCCAAACATAATATTTCATTTTTCAAAGCAAATGAAACTACAAAGAATGATGTGATGAAGTTGATATAGATAATGAAAACAATTATTCTATTCTAAATAATGCTATCAATGTCAATCCTATAGATGAAATGGTAGGGACGATAGACCTCATCCCTCGTAAGGGCCAACCTAAGAATTATCTTGGCATTGCTTTCTCTTCTAAGGATATACTTAAACATTTTCCCGATGGTCCTCTTTATATAGCTGGTTGTATCTATGATAAGCCCACTAATGGGATATTAATATATCTTTCCTATGGAGAGAACGTGATCACCGAGGAATTTTTACTTTTGCATGAACTTTATCAAGATGAATATGATAAACTAAAAGCATGGATCAAGACACACAATGGTTTTTCCTTCCCTACAATAGGATTGATTGCCTTACCATTGTAGATAGGACCAAAAAAATTAGATGTCATATTCTCCATCACCCTACAGTCAGACCAATTTTGTGTGAAGCTAGGCCACCCATGGCTTTGCTCCATGAAATCCATCCCTTTGGTTATGCATAAATGTTTAAAGTTTCCCTTTGACAATGAAATATTCATTGTCCACCATAGTGACTTTAACCCCTTGTCTTCCAAAGGAAACTTTTCCCTAGATTCCTTTTGGCCTGAACTCATGGAACCTATAAAGCCTTGTGAAGACTTCTTTTTCTTTTCTTATCAATATTCCAATGCAAAGAAGATAGTCGAACTATCTCTCTGAAACATGTCCCCATCAACCTCTCAACCTACCATCCTTGATGAAACCATGCTTGAACCTATACAAAAACCAAACAATCAAGACCAACTGAAAACAAAAAATTCACCTACACCCTACAAACAACCAAGAGGAAATGAAACCAACCTCGTAACACCTCCTAGAATAAAACAAGTTTACAAATCCAAAGAGAAAGTGGTTGAACAACCTCTATGGTTTCTTTCGTTCCTCCCCTTAGGGAAGAAAAGAAAATTACAATTGATCAACCCGATCCTACACAAATGAAAATTGAGAAAAAAACCAAAAGAAACATAGGTGCTAGAGAGCATAGGGGTATGTGTAGGATCATGATGGGCCAAAAAGTGGTGATATGATGGGTATGTGTAGGGTATGTGGTTGACAACTTTTTTTTTACCCAAATTTGATGAAATGAAAAGGGTTTTTAAAGGAGATTCTCAGCTTTCCACCAATATAAATTATGCTTTACTTTGAATTTAATAAACAATTATTATTCATTTTCTATTTGAATTATGACTAAAGTCTTGATTGATAGGTTGATTAAAAAGTATCTATAGATTTCAAATGGTATCACATTTTTGAATCTCAAACATGCATCACATTCTATGCTTCATATACTATAGGATTAAAAAATAATAATAATCTCATGAAGTTTTGACCAAGTTAAGGTGGTCAGACATACGAGTTTTATATTTTTTTAAAATTTGTAATAAAAATTCATAATTAATTATTTACATGGAAAAAAATTACAAAAAAATATGCATCACATTGGGACATGAGTCCTCTACATATATCTAAAATATTATAAAAACACATTAAAATTTTATTGTGGTTAGGGTGGTTAGACTGACACCTACTTCTTATTTTTTCCCTAAAATTTAAGTACTACTGCATTGAAATTTCAAATTTTCACCAAATAGATATGTTTTTTTTTTAAATAAACCTAGTAATTTATAAACTAAATTCAATTTTCTACAGATTCTATTCTTACATATTTTTGAAATAATATAGATAACTTATTCAAATTTTTACATCAAGTTGTCTAACTCTGATTTTTCTGAATTTTTTGCCACTTAAGGGCCTATTTTTTCCATGATGATCCTGCACATACCCATAGGCATCAACCTCGTTCCCTTTCTTGCAAGTTACATGAAGAATTAAATAAAGAAAATCAAGATCCGAACTTGACTGAAGTAATGCATGACGACCCTCCCCAGAAGAAGCAAGACAATTCAATGCAACCTCCACAACAAGAGTTGAATTCTTTCATGGAAATTATCCTTCAACCTCCTGTTGTGATCAACTTATATGATGATGAAAAGGTTGCTAAAATTGATGAAGAGGTGAATAATGAATTGAACATATTGTTTTCCTCTTCCATGAGCTCAAATGACAAATCTCCTATAAAGAGTATTGAACCTGGTGCTTCTCCTAGTTCGGCACTTGCTCTTTTCCCTTTGGATAGTTGCCTGCCTTCGGTATACATAGAACATGATTGGGAGGCGAGTGACTTGCTCATAGGTTGACTCACATTTTCCTTACTAGTCTTTTGCATTATTTCCTTTTTATTTTTTCTTTGATTAAACATGTGTTTAATGTGATCCCTCATGATATTTTGTTTGATCTTTTCTCTCTTTCTTTTTGTGACATTCCTCTATTTGTACCTTTATTCTTCTCTATGTCTTGTATCTCTTTCACTTTTTCCTTTTGGGGATGATACAAGGTGTTGAAACATTCATGTTTCTTCCATGTGGACCCAAAAGGCTCTTTCTTTTTCTTTTTCCTTTTGGAGATGAAGCAAGGTGTTGAAACATTCATGTTTCTTCCATGTTCACCCAAAAAGACTTTTCTTTTTCCTTTGCCTTTTCTTTATATCTTTTTCATTTGTCTTGTGTTTTCCTTTTGGTGATGATGCAAGGCATCGAGACACCCTATGTCTCTTCCATGTTGACCTAAAAGGAATTTTCTTTTTCTTTCACCTTTTCGTTTCTCTTTTTCATTTGTCTTGTGTTTTCCTTTTGGGGATGATGCAAGGCATTGAGACATTCATGTTTCTTCCATGTTCACCCAAAAGGTTTTTATTTGTTTTCTCTCTCTTTGTGTCATTCTTCCAGTCCCATGTGTATTTGGAGGATCATTGCAATTCCAAGCTCTCTAAAAACATTGTAGCAAAGAACACACTGACCCTAAATCCATAGATCCCTTATGTGTTTGGTATTTTCATTTTGGGGGTAACCCCTTTCTTTTCTTTTCTCTCGCATGATGTATCTCTACTCGGAAACATCTGACTTGGCATAGGGCTTTCCAAGTTATCTCTCATGTCTCCCTTCTTGTTAGCATTTTTTGTTTTCTACTTTAAAGTAATATCTCATAGCATCGTGTTTAGAAATTTTTTTAAAGTGGGGGCATACATTGGCATTATTCTTTTGTATTTTCCTTTTTCTCGGTTCTTAGTGTAGCCTTCTTACTTCATAAGATGTTTTTTTTTTCTTTGTGGATGACATTGGGTGTAATGTCCTTCAAGAGCATGATCTCTCTTATCATATTGCATTCCTCTTAGTGGCTTATGCAACACAATGCATCCCCTAAGTTGTGAATTCTCTATTCTCCAATTGATCCTCTCTTGGGGACATTAGGCACAATGTTCCCTAAGTTAAATACCTCACATGAACTAAGCAAGACTCCTTTAAACATTCTTTGTATCTTGCATTTTGCATTTGATATTATATGGCCACCTTGCATAACACAGCTTGCATCTCTATATTGCCATCCTGTTTATTCATGAGCTCCAAGCATACGAAGTTTTTCTTGCCTCATGAAGCTCAAAAATCATTTTTGTGGGGTGCCTTATTAAAGTTATCAGGAGGTATAACTTTGGTATGGTTGAGTGGGAAGCCCAATCTAAGGCATGACTTTCCCCATAGCCACTTGTGTGTGTGTGTGAGTGCATACCAACCATGAGTGTATGTTTCTCACCTTTTAGGACTTCTTGTTGGAAAGAGACACTGCACATGTCATCTGGTGTTGTCATTGATGGAAACACTTAGTGAAAAATGACTAACTGTCGAATCAGTACCAACATGAATACACTACCAACCTTCAAAATTCCAAAAACACAACTCCCCCTTAGATGATTAAGGCATTTTTCAATGTCCCATTCTCCCCCTTTAACATCAATGGCAAAGGCAGGAATCTACATACCAAAAATATCAAACAAAAACTTCAAGTTGCATATGTACAAACAAGCTTATACAACTTACACAAACTTGAATATATCTACAAAATTGGTCTTCAATAAGCTCAAACTAGTGTCCCAACTCTTTTTGAGACTCTCCAAAATGGTCATGTGACCACAGAACAAATAAGATTACATCTTTGTTGATTCAAGTTTTGTTAGATGACTGACTACCATAGCATCTTGTGCTTCCTTCAATGCACTCAACATTGTTTCCATCTTAGGACAAATTAGTCCTCTAAGCTCACAAACCCTTGCAACAATGTTATCTTCTTTATGCTTCAAACTTTTAATCTTTTCAAGAAGGGATATGACTTGACCTTCATTCTTTCCAATAGAAAAAATTAGAGGATCAAATGCTTAAGTGATATTTGCTAATTGTTTCTCACATTCTTTCATTTTATTTTCAATGTCCTCAGTGAACATAGATAAAGATAGACATGACTTATAAATGTTACCACCTTCAGACAAAGCACTTTGAATATTATTTACACAAGTAGCTAACAGAGATATATCATTAGCTATCATCCCTTTCAACCTACTAAACCTTTTAAAATCAAACTCCTTCTGAACCTTATCCATAGCTAACTTCTCAAGTGACTCAAAGTGAGTACTTACAGAATTAATAATATGGTAATTTGTTGTTGTGTTTATTCTTTTATTTCATGGATGAAGTTTTAGGAGTTGGAAAAGTGCAATGGAAAGGTAATAAACCTGTAGCTGTTCAAATTAGAGATATCTTGCACAGAGTTGGTGATAGTAAAATAAGGAAAACTGTTATCTCGAGATATTTCAAGAGTTTTCATAGATGCAAGCAAGACAAAGAATTCCTAAGTCTATTGTGGAGAAGTACAAGGACACTATCTATTTCATGGTTGATATAGTTCAATGCTTGATGGAAGCTACAAATCCTAGAATAGTCTGTATTATGCCAATGGGCCATGAGGTTGAGGAACACATTTTGGAGTTGTATGCTCAAAATTTGTTGAATAAACCTTGGGATCTGATAGAAGAGAGGTTTGGAAACCTATGAAGAAAAAGATATGAAAGTACATGAGTGATTGAAGAAACCTATGATAGTCCAAAGTGTAAGGAAGGAAGTGGAAGCCTTTGCAGAGAGCATGGGTATATTTGCAGAAGCTGTGAGAGAAGCTAGAAAAAAGAGGGAACAAGTTGAAGCAGGAGAGCCAGTTAGAATTGAATCTACTAGTCTGACAACATCCTCTTCTTGAACAAGATCTACAAGAAGCTCTACTCTCTCATCCGGTCCTACAAAGAAGTCAAGTCCTATGAAATCTCAAGCCAAGTCATCTAGGAGAGAAGGAAAAAGGAAGAACGAAAAGAGCACAAGAGTTTATTTTGTTGTTTCTAAAGATGAAGAGACTAAATCTAATAAAGAGATAAGAGAAATCAAGCAAAAGGGCATAAAGGAAACAATGGTCTCTAAGGACAAGCCCTTTGGTGAAGAAGAGAAAGCAAAGAAAAAGATGAAAACTGTCAAACCAGGTATGTCTATAAAGGAAGTTGAGAGAGGAATAGTCAAGGATGGTAATCTTAAGCCACTATGTGAATGGTGTGATACCTTCGATGATGATGGTTAAAGAATTCTTGAAGAAGAAACAATAAATTATTTTAATGCTTTCAATATGACTCTAAGGGACTGTATGAAGTTTTGGAAATGAGGAGAGTGAATGCAAGAACTGAAGATGAGCAATTGAGAGAGCGTATTCTTGCAGATTTATGTCATGTGATGTCTATTGAGGAAATGAAGACAATTTTGAATGGTGCTAAGAAGTATTTCAAGAGAAAAACAAGAGTAAACAAGCTTATGATTGGTCAGATTGAAGAGGTAGCAAAAGAAATTGAAAGAATTCTAAAGGAAGTTTTGTTAAGGAACAAAATCAATGTTGTTTCTAAAGAAGTGCATGATGAAGATGCTCCATCTAGTCTAGTAACAGAAGAAGGAAAAGAAGATACAGTTGAGGACACTCATATTCCTATGGAGACTGAAGCTCCTGAAGATGTGACAGCTGAAGAAGTTGAGATTCCTAAAGACAAGAAAGAATCTATAGTTGAGGAAACAATGATTGAAGAAAAGAAGGTTGAAGTAAAGGAAGTTCCTATGGAAGCAAGAGACACTACAGAGGTAGTGAAGAAATTTTTGGAAGAGCAACAGGAAGATTTTGACCTTGAATTGGGTGAAGGTTCTATTAATTTGGCTACTTTTTCTTCCACTAAGAAACTCAAAGTTGCATCGTTTTCTCAAGCCAAGGCAAGGGAAGAAATTTTGAAATCATATATTGAAGATAGTGAGCTATTGAATCTTGCATCCGATATTCCAAAGAAGATCATGCCTTCTCATGTTAAGGATCCATCTGGTTCTCCCTTTGGTGAGCTGAAGAAGCTTATTAATTTTGTAAGTACTCACTTTGAATCACTTGAGAAGTCAGTTATGGATAAGGTTCAGAAGGATTTTGATGCTAAAAGGTTTAGTAGGTTGAAAGGGATGATAGCTAATGATAAATTTCTATTAGATACTTGTGTAAAGAATATTTAAAGTGTTTTGTCTAAAGGTGGTAACATTTATAAGTCATGTATATCTTTATCTAAGTTCATTAAGGACATTGAAAAGAAAATGAAAGAATGTGAGAAACAGTTAGCAAATATCACTCAAGCATTTGATCCTCTAACCATTTCTATTGGAAATCAAGAAGTTCAAGTCACTTCCCTGCTTGAAAAGATCAAAATTTTGAAGCATGAAGAAGATAACATTTTTGAAAGGGTTTGTGAGCTTAGAGGACTAATTGGTCCTAAGACATGGAAACAATGTTGAGTGCATTAAAGGAAGCACAAGATGCTATGGTGGTCAATAATCTGGAAAACCTTGAATTAGAAGAGATGCAATATTATCTATTTTGTGGTCACATGACTATTTTGGAGAGTCTCAAAAAGAGCAGGGACACTAGTTTGAGCTTATTGAAGACCAATTTTGCATATATATTCAAGTTTGTGTAAGTTGTAGAAGCCTATTTGTACATATGCAGCTTAAAGTTTTTGTTTGATCTTTTTGGTATGAAGATTCTAGCCTTTTCCATTGATGTCAAAGGGGGAGAATGGGATAGTGAAAAATTCCTTAATCATCTCAGGGGAGTTGTGTTTTTGGAATTTTGAAGCTTGGTAGTGTATTCATGTTGGTACTGATCTTACACTTAGTCATTTTTCACTAAGTGTTGCCATCAATGCCAAAGGGGGATATTTTTGGAAAGGGACACTACACATGTCATATTTTTTTGTCATTCATGGCAACCCTATTCAGTGATTTGATCCATACATCATTTGGTCATACCGAAAGTCAGATTGAAGATCAGTGATTAACTGTCAAGCAAGAACAGAGCATCTAACATAATTGTGTTCATCAATTCATATGAAATTTTTTGTTATATTTTTGAGTTGTGGATCTCAGGGAAGGTTGTTCGGTATATGATCTTTGTTATTCTTGAATCTTAGAGCCTCATATTGATCCATGTGCAAGTTAGAAGATCCAGTTGATTAATTTTTTGTTTATCAGTGCATGAAGGCCAACTAAGTGAATGTAGTCATTGCAGATATTTGAGAAGTAATTGTTTAATTTTTTTTGTGTTTGAGCATGTTGATTTGGGTCCTCACTATGTTGTGGCTGACTTTGGTTGGTGCGCATTGAAAATTAATTATGGATTGAGCTGATAGTTTGTAAACATTTCATATTTTGTTGGAGCTGACATGTAGCGATTAAATCTTTAGTTGTGGATATATATAAGCTATCGATTATATCATCTTGATGTATGTAAAAAGTGTGTTGATGTATTTTGTGAATGTTAGAATGATTGTAGAGTGATTATGCATAGTTTCACTTGTGCATAAAAGGATTTGTGATGTGAGTTAAAGTAGTCAGAGCAGAAGAGCATGATTAGATAGAAGGTCAAGAATTCAATTGTCAAGCTTAACCATAACTGTAATCAAGCATTAGTAGATGCCACTTTCTCAGTTCAAATATTTTAGATGTTATCCAAAAACTCTTGTAAGGCAGTGAGCCTTTCTATTTTTGAGCAATGATCTCTAGGAAGTGTTCCTGAATGCAAGTGCATTCCCATTTTCTAAACATCTTTTTCACTATACTCAGATAATATTGTGCATTGACCTCCACCATGGTTTTTCCCCTAATAGGGTTTCCACATAAAAATCCTTGTGTTATGGTGTTTTGGTTGCTTGTTTTATGTTCATGCATATTTCTTTTGGTTGAATGTTATAAGTGATTTAAAGATCAAATTAATAAAGCTAAAAATTGTAGAACATTCATTCACCCCCCTTTTAGTGTTCCTTGATTCCAACACTTCTCACCTAGTGGACAGCCAAAAGTTTCATTGCCTCAAAGTGATTATGTCTTTTCTGGACAAACATCCTAGATCTTATCCACATCGGGATGGAAAAATGGTTGAAGCTTGATCTGATTCTTTTTATCTCCCTCTTTTCTCTTTTTCATCTTTGGCAATGTATGCTTGGCCTTGTCATTTCTCTTTATATCATTCTCATGTGCATTCCTTTCTACTCATGTTAGTTTGTTCTAGGATCTTGATCTTGGGGGCTTGATCATCCTCTTGATCATTGTTGTATCATCTTGCTAGCATTGATACATTGGAACCCCTATTGATGTGTGTCTATCAACTTTAGTGTGAGATTCAAGCAGGTTCATCCTCTCACTAAAGTGGGGGCTAAATGGTGTCACTAAAAAAGTAACCCTTCTACTTTTTCTGACTTGTTTGGGCCCTCCTTGTGATTTTGGATTAATGTTGCCTTGATTTAATGTTGCAATGTGATAACACATTCACATTATATCTTGGGCCCTTGTGAACTAATGGGATTTTAATGGTGCCTTGCAAAAGTGTTGTGAAGTGTTTAAACACACTTTCACACTTTTCTAGGATTTTATCAAATAAGCTAAGTATTTTAATCTTAATCAGCATTAATTTTTCCTTATTTGGAGTGTTTTAAAGTGTTGTAGCACAATTTCACATTCCTCTAGGCTTTTCATTAATAATTGGGCTTTATTATGCTTTAATTGGTCCTATTTTGCATCCAAAAGCCTCATTTATTGCATCCTTTCGAGGATAATCCCAAGACCAATCATTGACCAATCATAATTCAAGTGTTCCTAGCTTGTGTGGCCTAGATTTAGTGTCTAGGACTCATTTTCCACCTTGGGTGAATGAGTCCCACCTAGGTCTTTTTGGCCTTGATGCAAGTTTCACACATTTCTAGGCACTTTTCGTTTATGATCCCATACATTATGTGTCATGGGACTCATTAGCCACCTTGGGTGAATGAGTCTCATCTGACCAAAATTCAAATTTAATTCAAATTTCTAGTGAGATTTTATTCTCCTAGATCTAATGTCAGCTTGTAGTATTGTAATTTCGGGAATTCTTGCATAATGAAGTATAAATACAAGGTTTTGTCACTCATATTCACACCTAGCAAATTTTACAAGAATTCAAGAGTTCAGAAGAGCATTTGAGTATCCACAAGAGCTTTCAAGGCATTTCAAGGGAAGATTATCAAGCATTCAAGAGCATTATTATAGTTTCAATCATCATGTCAAAAATTGCATTCATGTTTGTTATTTTGCTTACATTTGTGATGTAGAGTTCATGATCCAAGCAAGATCCATCTCCTTCAAGCTAGAGTCAAGAACCACATCCATTTCAGCCATTTCAAGCATCATTGCAACACCTTATTGCTAGGGTTTGGTGAGTTACAACATTATATTTTGTTCATTCATCATTCTCCTTTCATATATTATTTCATTTCACGGTTTAATTACCAAAAAAGGGTTTTACCAAGGCAAACCCCTATTCACTAACGCCCACAAAAATTTCCCCTCTTCTTGTGTGTGATTTGTAGGGCTAGGTTTCATATTTTTCAAGAAGCCAACCTAGAGAAAAGTTTTCCAAGTCCTCAAAATCCCTAAAGTTGTCATCAAGCCTTAGAGAAGCTTGGAGAAGGTCTACAGGTGGCATTTTGTAGTTTTGGATCCAAAAACTAGTCAAAAAGAGAAGAGTAGACTGAGAGGCATATAATCTACTTCGAAACTTCTACAAAAGCAGAAGTGGGCTGATTCACCATTATTGGCGAATGAGTCCCACTATACATGCCTGACAGAGATTTTTACAGATTTGGATACCCTTTTGGCTGAAATCTATTCCTGCACATTTTCCTAGAAACTGGACTAATTCACCCAACTTAGCGAATGAGTCCCAGTTAGCATCAATAGTAGATTTTTTAGTGACCCAGACCTCCATTCTATCTTCTCTAGTCTTCCAGGTGCACACTTTCAATTTCATAGCCTTTTGATATGTTTTGTTCACTTTCTTAGGTCCTTTAGAGTCATTTTGCATATCACATTATGTTTTCCAATTCATTGTCTTTTCCAAGTTTACATTTGGTGGTGAGCCCCTCATTTGCTATCATTTAGTCTCTAGGACAACCCTATTGCAAGATTTCAATCTCCTTTGCATTGAGATCTCCAAGGTTATCCTTGAGTGGAGTCTCTTTGAAAGTGGGTGTGAATACATTATATCCTAATCCAACAATCCAATCACATGCCATATATTTTAAGAGGTTCCAGATAATATAAGATCAAGAGAGATAATGTATTGGTACAAGAAAGATCAAATTTATTAGGTCTATTGATTTGGGATTTATCTATAATATGCATGTAAGGATGACAAAACTAACCAAGTATGCCCCTATGTTCAATTAAAATTGTATTTCATGAAAATATACATAATCTAATTCTAGAAAAATGAATATATATAGTTTTGAATAAATAAAGAGTAGAACCATTCTAAATCCATTTTCTTTTACAAAAATATGAATTTAAATTTAAGTAAAAATTTATCATCACTCTAATGATAAATACATGTGGATCTATGAATTTACTAGATCCCATTATACATTAAAAAATGTTTGGAATAATTAATTATGGAAGGATAACTAGTGTTAGATGTTGTGGTTGTGTTGATGATATGTGTTTGTCATTGATGTCAACACTATTAGCGTTAATGCATTTGAAGCTGTATATGTCGAGGATATTGAGAAAATTAGTTGCACGTTGTGAGTGGTGAAGTGAAGTTTAGTATGTCAGTTATTTTTGTACGTTGATGATCAGAGGTTATGGACTAAAGGGTTTTTTTTTAGTGTATCTAGTTTACCCACGTCGAGTTTCAGAGATCTGCATGCAGATTTTATCGAGTTATGAAGATTTTCATTCTAACAATTTTTCTATTTCTTCAGTTGGTGTTCTTGATTGAAGATGATGTTATTCCAGTTAGTTCAGTTGTTGTGGATACTTCTCTTGTGATTTGTGATACTTTTGGATGTTTCTAGATCATGCTCTATCTTTGTTGCACATCTACATTGATCGTTGTGCTCGTGATTGGCGATTTTCTCTTGTGTGTTCATGTTTTTCTTGTTCTTGGCCAACATAATGTTTGTAGCATGTTGTGGATTTTTGAGGAGTAATTAATTGAAGTGTCTTCATGTTGGAGATGTTGTTTTGGGTCCTCACTAAGCTATGGTCGACCTTGGTTGATTCGCATTGTTAATCTTTAATGTTTTGGGCTGATAGTTTGTATTCGTTATTTCTTTATGGGCGACTTGTAGCAATGGAATTTCTTGTTGTGGATATATAAGAGTGAATGTTTATTTGAATGAAGTGTGTAAGAGTGTGTAAGAGGGTGCAAGAAGGTGGGAGTGTATTCCAGAGTGTACTTTTGTGTGTGTATGTGTGAATATCATTCGAAGACAGAGCAAAGTGTGAAGAAGTGTGTAAAAGAGTGAAGAATTGTTTATGTGCTTAAATGAAATTGTAATCAGGCATTATCAGGTTTTATTTTTTCAATTCAAAATCTGGATGGTTGTAATCTGAATCTCTTTGTAAGACAGTGTGTCTTCCTTTGTAATTGAGCAATGAACTCTAGGTAGTGTGCCTAAATGCATGTGCATTCCCCATATTTCATTTTCATTATACTTTTAACAAGGTATAATCTTGTGGACTGGCCTCCACCATGGTTTTTCCCCTAACAAGGTTTCAACATAAAAAATCTTGGTGTTATGTGTGTTTATGATGTGTTGATGATTTATGTTTTCATGGTTAATAATCAAATATAAGAATAAGGTTAATAAGTGGAATAAGTTTTGAATTTTTGTGACAACTAATTCACCTCCCACCCTCTCAGTTGTCTGCCCTTGTGTTGCCAACAATTGGTATTAGAGTAGGTTCCTTGGAAGAATTTTAATAGCTTAAGGTGATCCAGGATGGAAAGTTACAAGAAGGATAGTCTGAGATTTGATGGAACAAATTATTCTTTGTGGAAGAATCGAATGGAGTGCCATCTAAGATGTATTGGTGAACCCTACTAGAGAATTACAAGTAATATGTATATTATTCCACAGAATGGCCCTACTACTTCTACTGAGATCAAATATGTTGAGTATAATATCTGAGCTAAGGAAGCTTTGTTGAGTGCTTTGTCTGATTCTAAGATGACAAATGTTATGGATTTGAAGACTGCTCATGAGATTTGGAAAAAGTTGGAAACCTTTTATGAAGGTGATGCTAATGTGAAGATTGCTAAGTTGTAGAGTTTTAAAGGGAAATATGAAAGGTTAAGAATGGGTGATGATGAGAACATTAGTACTTTCATGCAAAGAGTCAATGAACTTGTGTGTGGTATTAGATGTGCTAGTGGAAAGATAGATGAATCTAAGATTGTTGCTAAAGTGCTTAGATCCCTGCTTGATTCTTACAAAGTCAAAGCTAGTACTATTGAAGAGCTCTGGACTGTAACAAACATAACCTGAGATACATTGGTTGGTAAGCTAACTGCTTTTGAGTTGAGAAAATTTGGTGATGCCCTTCCTAAGGTTGAATCTACATTTAAGGCTACTACTTCTGGAAGAGATAGAAAGATATATGATTTGGGTAAAAGTTCATCTAGAAAGACATTCAAGTATGAGGATGAAATTAGACATATTGAAGAAGAAGAAAGAGAGCTAGAAGAGCTAGAAGCACTTATTGGAAAAAGTGTACCGAGAGGAAAAGGTAAGTATGAAGAAAAATTGCCTCTTAAATGTTTTTCTTGCAATAAGATAGGTCATTTTGCATCAAGGTGTCTGAAAAGAGCTGCTAAACCAAGACATGACAAGCCTAGATTTCAAAAGAATTGTTACTATGTTGTTGATGAAGGTGTGATAGATGATGAATCTGATAAAGGAAATAGAAGTGATGATGAATGGTTATTTATTGTTATCAAGGAAAATAATTGTGTACCTACTGAATCTGTTGGTTGTACAAATGTGGAGAAAGCCCTAGTTGTTCAAGTTGAATAAAAAGATGAATGGCTAATTGAAACTGGATGTTCACATCATATGACAAGAGACAAAACTAATTTTGTAAGCTTGGAAAATTATGATGGTGGTGTTGTGAGATTTGGTGATAATACAACTAGTGTGATCCATGGAAGAGTTTGCATTTCTCTTGATGGTAAGCATAATATTGATGATGTTTTATATGTGGAAGGATTCAAGCTTAATCTTTTGAGTGTTGGTCAAATGGTTGATAAGGGATACAATCTTCAATTCAAGGATGGAAAGTGTAGAATATTGAGTTCTGGAAATGAAATTGCATCAGGTACAAAAACGAAAGGTAATATCTTTCACTTGAGTGTTGCTAGTAAAATTTGTTTGATTGCTCAAGTTGATGAAAGTTGGTTATGGAAAAGGAGGTTGTGTCATGTTAACTTTGATAATATTGTCAAGATAAGTTCTACTAAGGCTATGAGAGATCTATCTAAATGTCAGTTGGAAAAGAAAACTAGGATTTCATTTGAGTAAAAAGAATTGTTCAAATGAATTGTTAGAGCTTGTGCATATTGATCTTTGTGGTCCCTCTAAGGTTAGAAGTTTGTAAGGTTATAGGTATTTCATGTTACTCATTGATGATTATTCTAGAATGGTATGGGTTACTTTCTTAAGCGAGAAATTTGAAGCACTTGAAAATTTCAAGATCTTTAAAGCTATGGTTGAGACAGAGACAGGTTTGAAGATTAAATGTATGAGATCAAATAGAGGTGGTGAATTAACTTCCAGTGAATTTAATTCTTTTTGTGAAGAACATGGAATAAATAGACAATTATCTACACCGTGGACCCCTCTGCAAAATGGAGTTGCGGAACAGAAGAACAGAACAATTGAAGATGTTGCTAGAACTATGATACTGGAAGGAAATGTCCCTCATATCTATTGGAGAGAAGTTGTGAGTACTATTGTGTACACACTCAATCAAGTACAAATCAAAAGTGATACAAGACCCCTTTTGAGCTATAGACTGGTCAAAAACCTATTGTCAAATACTTCAAGATATTTGGAAGCAAATGTTATATTAATATAGATGAAGACATAGGTAAATTTGATGCTAGGAGTGATGAAGGTACCTTTCTAGGTTATTCTACTAAAATCAAGGCCTACTGATGTTACAATAAAATATTGAAGAAAATGGTTGAAAGTGCAAATGTTAAGGTTGATGAAGACTTAGGTACACCATCCAGAACTTATGGATATGACTCTGATGATCAGGATGATAGTACAAAGAAAGGAAAGCAAGTTCAGACTACAAATCAAGTGCAAATCAATCTAGTAAATCAAGAGGAAGAAGAAACCAGTCAAGTTGCAGAAGAGAGAACACAAGAGCCTAAAGTTGAAGAATATCCTAAGAAGACTCCAAGGTATGTAAGATTGAATCATTTAGAAGATCAGATTATAGGTGATAAGAACAAAGGTGTCCAGACTAGGAGAAAAATTGCAGATGAGTATTGCTTGATTTCAAAGACTAGACCTACTAGTGTGAATGAAGCATGTAAAGATGAGCATTGGGTTGAATTAATGAAAGAAGAGTTAAAAAATATTGAAAAGAATGATACATGGATTCTTGTTCCCAGACCTAAGGACAAGAATATAATTGGAACTAAATGGGTCTTTAGAAACAAATTGAATGAGCAAGGTGAAGTGGTTATAAATAAAGCAAGACTGGCATGTAAAGGATATTCACAGATGGAAGGAATTGATTTTGAAGAGACCTTTGCCCCTATTTCTATAATTGAAGTTGTAAGATTATTTCTTGCCTATGCTACTCACAAGAACTTCAAAGTTTATCAGATGGATGTCAAGTCAATTTTTCTAAATGGTGAATTGGAAGAAGTGTATGTTGAGCAACCTGATGGATTCTAGTTGACCAATAAGGAAGATATGGTGTGTCAGTTGAAGAAAGAATTGTATGGACTCAAGCAACCCCCTAGAGCATGGTATGCAACATTGGATAAGTATTTTCTAAAGCTTGGATTTAACAAAGGTATTGCTGATAGTAATATTTATTTCAAGATTGATCATAATAAAAAGATTTGATTGTTGAAATCTTTGTTGATGATATCATTTTTAGAGGAGATGATGGCTTGTGCATGAAGTTTTCTAATGAGATGTAGAATGAATTTGAGATTTCTATGATTGGTGAGATGAAATTATTTTTGGGATTGCAAATTACTCAATTAGATAAAGGGATTTTTATATCTCAGTCCAAGTATGTGAAGGAATTGTTGAAGAAGTTTGGTATGGAAGATTCAAAGCCAGTTGGTACACCCATGGTGACTAGATGTAAGTTGAAAATAGAAGATGATTATTTGAAAGAAAATTAGACAAGATACAAATCAATGATTGGTGGATTGTTGTATTTAACTCAAACTAGGCCTGATATCATGAATTTTTTATGTATTGTTGCAAGATTTCAAGCTAATCTGAAGGAATATCATGTGACTGGTGTGAAGATAATTTTCAGATACTTGAAGGGAACTATTGATCTTGGCCTATGGTATCCAAAATATGATGATCTTACCTTGAGTGCCTTTACTGATGCTGATTGGGAAAGAGATGTGAATGACAAAAAAAGTACTAGTGGTGGAGTATTTTTCTTGGGTAAGAAGCTAATTTCATGGTTAAGAAAGAAGCAGAATGCCATTTCCTTGTCTACTACAAAGGCCGAATACATTGCTCCTGCTAACAATTGTACTCAAGTCCTATGGATGAAATAGATGTTGAAGGATATCAAAGTTATATATGATGAGCCTATTGCTATATGTTGTGATAACTCAAGTGCTAAATATAACATTTTCAAGAATTCAGTGTTGCATTCAAAAATAAAGCATATATCTATCAAGTTTCACTTTTTGAGGGAGAAGATAAGTGAAAAGGAAGTCAGACTAGAGTATGTGCCTACTAAGGAGTAGATTGTAGACATCTTTACCAAGTCGTTGCCTAAGGATACTTTTGAGTATCTCAAAGGGAAGTTAGGGGTGATTACCCCTCCTAATCAGAACTAAGGATGCATTTCTTTGCATCAATCCATGCATTTCACAATCATATCTTGCTTCGGATAGATGTTGTGGTGGCTGCTATTTAGGGGTAGTAGTTAGATGTTCAAATATGTGGTTAAAATCTTGGAGATCTTTTTCATTGATGTCAAAAGGGGAGAAGATTCATGTGAAAAAATGGTGATTATCTAGGGAGAAGAGCCTTGTGGAGAGAAAGAGAAGATGATTCAAATCCAAAGGGGGAGTAAGTGTCAAGAGTTAGTTGTGTTGATGCTGTTTTCAACATCATGTGTTTCCATCAATGTGAAAGGGGGAGATTGTTGGATGTTGTCGTTGTGTTGTTGATATGTGGTTGTCATTAATGTCAACACTATTAAAATTAATGCATTTGAAGTTGTATATGTCAAGGATATTGAGAAAATTAGTTGCAGGTTGTCAGTGGTGAAGTGAAGTTCAATATGTCAATTATTTTTGTACGCTAATGATCAGAGGTTTTGGACTAAAGGTTTTTTTTTTTAGTGTATATGGTTTATCCACATCGAGTTTTAGAGATCCACGTGAAGATTTGATCAAGTTATGAAGATTTTCATTTTGACAATTTTTTTGTTTCTTCAGTTGGTGTTCCTAATTGAAGATGATGCTATTTCAATTAGTTCAGTTGTTGTGGATACTTCTCTTGTGATTCATGATGCTTGTGGATTTTTATAGATCATGCTCTATCTTTGTTGCACGTCTACATTGATCGTTGTGTGTGCTAGTGATTGGGAATTTTCTCTTGTGTGTTCATGTTTTTCTTAATCTTGGCTGACATAGTGTTTGTAGTGTGTTGTGGATCTTCAAGGAGTAATTAATTTAAGTTTCTTCATGTTGTAGATTTTGTTTTAGGTCCTCACTAAACTATGCCCAACCTTGGTTGGTTCGCATTGTTAATCTTTAATGTTTTGGGCCAACAATTTATATTCATTATTTCTTTATGGCTGACTTGTAGCGATGAAGTTTCTTGTTGCAGATATTTAAGAGTGAATGTTTATTTGAAATGAAGTGTATAAGAGTGTTTAAGAGGGCACAAGAAGGTGTGGGTGTATGCCAAAGTGTGATTCTATGTGTGTATGAGCAAATATCATTTGAAGGCATATCAGAGTGTGAAGAAGTGTTTATGTGCTTAACTAGAACTGTAATCAGGCATTAGCAGATGCTATTTTCTCAGTTCAAAATCTGGATGGTTGTAATCCAAATCTCTTTGTAAAATAGTATATCTTCCTTTTTAATTGAGTAGTGATCTCTAGGAAGTGTGCCCGAATGCATGTGAATTCCCAATATTTTATTTTCATTATACTTTTAACAAGGTATAATCTTGTGGACTGACCTCCACCATGTTTTTTCCCCTAACAAGGTTTCCACATAAAAAATCTTGGTGCTATGTGTGTTTCCGATGTGTTGATGATTTATGTTTTCATGGTTAATAATCAGATCTGAGAATAAGGTTAATAAGTGGAATAAGTTTTGAATTTTTGTGACAACTGATTCACCCCCATCCCTCTTAGTTGTCTTCCCTTGTGTTTCCAACAAACTAGTTGAATATGATGGATAAATTAAGAGGGGTATGGATGAGGTCTAGTATTTTATCCTCTAGTGTATAGAATATAATATGAGAGTGGCTTATTTTCATGTTGTTTTGATCCTATACATCTTGTTCATTAGTTGTCCCATTTAGGACAAGGTCAATAGTGGAAGTTAGAACATTAAGGGTGGAAGATGTTGACTTCATCAAAATAGGATCTATGAGGGGCCAATAAAATTGGTGGAAATGGATAATATAGAATATTCTAAAATAAAGAGGATTGTGTTGGAGATCCATGGTGACCTCCTAAGAATGAAAAGGAGTATCTAATTTCTACTGATCTATGCTTAAATTATGGAGGATTTATGAAGCATGGAGGTGTTAGATGGTTGTGGGTAGTGAGAAGAAGGCAATGGAAGAAAGGAATATAACCATATATGAATGAAAAAAATGTACGAAAGGAAGTTAATTCCATAGAAGGAATCAAAAATAAAGAGATGGAATTTCATTATAGGGATAGAAAATTATTGTTGGATGGAGGTGGTGAGAATAGTTGATATGGATAGTGATGGAATAATATAAGAGTTCTAGGTCCATAATATAAAATGGGATGAAAAGATATAAGAGAATCAATGAGGTGAGATAAATGAGTATATCATATATTTAGGATGTAAAAATTAAACAAGGTCGAGCTTGGATATAGGATATAATATAAGAATATGGATATGTGGCTATGGAGGTTGTGGCATTTGGAACTAGGATTAAATGAAACAATATGAGATATATCTAGATACATAGACTTGTAGGAGTCATTACTTAGGAACTAGATAGTGTAGAATGAATGAGTGGGTACGTGGTAGGGGAAAAAGATGTTTACTTGGAAAATATGAGGAAGGAGAAAAATTAGATGTCTCTAATGGGTTGGATGAATAAGGAAGAAGATGGAAGGATTTATTCACATGCACAATGTGCTTGATACATTGTAGAATCTCTAAACATGAATAATGAGAGAAAATATTTCCTAAGGCATCAAGAAGCTTAAGAAGTGTTAATTCCATTGAGAGTAAGGTCAATTGAAGATATTCAATAGGTCTAAATAGAAATAATTTTGTGAAAATATTTCATATTTTATTTTTGCATGACATGTTTCAATTTTAGGATTTGATAATCATATGTAGGGTTTAAATTTTATTTGATTTGTAAATTTCATGATTTCAAAATTTAAAGAATTCACAAAACAATTAATTACAATTTATCTATGAATTTCATAAAATAAGGGGAAATTACCGAGGAAATGAGGGAAAACTATTGAGGAAATGAGGAAAAATTGCAAAAGAAAATAGGGAAATTTGCAAAGGAAATTAGGAGGAAAAATTTCATAACCTATTAGTTTTAAACACCTTCGCTCGAACATCCCCTAATATTGTTCATTTAAACCAACACTCGTTGAGCTCTCATGAGTTGTAGAACCTTTCTCCAGTGGTGGATGGTGCTACATAGATAAACTTAGATGTCAACATGAACCTAAAAGCAAAGATGTCAGTTCATATAACTTTAAAAAAAACCTTCGAGTGAAGGTTACCTTTTCTTGAATGTATTATTTTATTATTTTTTAAATAGTGAAGACCTTTAAATGAAGATGGCCTTCAATCAAAGGTCTCTGCATAAAGATCTTCAAGTGAAGGACCTTCATTTGAAGAAATGTCATCAAACAAAGGTAGTTCAAAAAATTTCCCACTCCCTTTCAAAATTGTCATGTCCCAAGTTTGGGACCCATTGTTGTGGGATTACCTATGATGGAATAGTTGACAAGAGTTCAATGGTGACTAAGGTCAATTGTAAATATTATACTTGAGTTATGATGAATCTGAGCTATCAATTCCATGGTGCATCATGATGGACAAATACATGTTGCCCTCCACGAGGGTGTGTGATTTAAAGAGAAATTTTTTGGTGGAACTAAGGGGAATCATAATGCTTGTTAACTTGCGTATGTTCTAATTTTCCCTTTACATTTTAGTCAAGGTTAAAACTTAACTTAACTAAGAAATTAAAAGGACTAAGTGAGTAGTGTTTATGTGCTCGACAACACACCCTTTATTCTTTTAGAATTAGGGAGCCTTTCAAAAACCATGTAATTTTATATTATATTGACCTATGTATGTGTATATAGATGGAATTTGTGTCTCATTCATGTATTTAAGTCTATTATTTAATCTAATCTTACCCCCTTCTATTTTTAATGGTCATTGGTCCTCATAGACTAAAAATGTTAATTATTTCCTACCTTTCATTGTAGGTAGTTTTCACAATATCATTTGAGGTGCTCTATGTGTGTAGATGATATATTCACTCTTTTACAAACCACTGGATGAAAACTCAATTGAATGGATCTCACAATCCTATTACAACACAATGTAATCCTTCTCTTCACATTGTGTAAGACCTCTAATCCTCCACTTTATCATTTGATCTCAAATTTTATATTAATTTTTATGCATGCATCCCATACATATTCGTTGATGGAATTATTTCCACCAAAGGCTAACCTCATCCAAATTTTATCAATAGAACAATCCCAAGGCTTTGAGATTTGGCATCCCTTTGGGATTGTTTCAATCCTAGAATCATCCATGTTGAATGAGCTTTATCATGTGGCTAATGTTACTCTCCACTAACAACATGCATGACCCTAGGCCTTGCCATTTTGCACCTCATTCTCTTGCAACCAATGGTGCATTTATAGACACTACCAAGAGCTTTGACATCCATTTGGGATTACAATGTAACATAGGATATTTCCTTTCATTATTCAATCATACAATTCATGCAACTCTATTTTGGAATTCCATGCTTTATTTTATGGATTGGGCCAATCAATAAAACTACTAAGTGATTATCTTGCTAATATTTTCCCATGTGTGTATTTGAATGAAAATCTTGGGGCACAATTTTTTCAAAATCATTCATAGAGAATATAAAGTAGTAATCAAACTAACAACACCTTTAGAAAGAAAGAGTTTGGAATACCACCTTATTAATATCATTATTTAATATGCTCATTAACTCTATAAAATAAAAGGATAGGTCTCATCACAACTTACTCAAGGATCATTTATGACTAACTATGCACTTGAAAACCATACCAAGATTTTACATCACACAAAATTATGACAACCATGAGATCTTCTAGGTCATCATTCAATCATGGGGCTAGTGTGCCTTCTCAATAAAATATGAATTTATTTATCTTTGAGTTTTAATCATTGACTACTTGGCCAGATCAACTATATTTTGAGTCCTTCTATGACATCATCCACCTATAATGTCTTACTTATTTTATCTCACTTTCACACACACACACACACACACAAAGTAATTTGCTACTAACTCATCCTTTATCTACCAATAGTTTAATGCTATTATAAAACACCAAAAGGATATCCATTTCATTGTACAATCCTTGAAATCAATTTCCAATTTGATGATCGACATAATTCTATGTACATAAAAGAAAAAGTAACATAGAAAACTTGAATTAATTGCACAATAGAACACTATCAATATCTCTATCATTTTCTTATTGTTGCATCAAATATTGGATCAATATTGTGTGGCTATTATAATCCAAATTTGTATTAAACTCTTGAAACATTATAAAAACATGTGCAATCCTACCACATTGCCCTCAATGCCATCATTCAAAAAATTAATTTTAGGTTATAATAAAATAAGATTGAAGGGTAGTACTAAATGATTGTGTGTAAATGTTGAACCAAAAGCACATCAATCCCCTAACAATTGTAGGAGTAAATGGTGACTCCCAACACCCCCAATAATGGTTGCTAGACCAAAATATATTCCACAAGAGAGAAAATGGAAGAAATAGCTTGTTGTATTATAAATGAAATATTGATACAAATTTACGTGAGAGGACTTTCTTATAAAGGAAAGGTGAGGGATAGGATTAGATAGGATTGTGAATTGTATCTTAATCCTATGTTATGAGACAACTATTAAATGACCTAGGTAACCAACATTAAATAAAATTAAAAAAGATAAGATAAGATAAGATATTATCTTGACAAATAAGACTTAGAAATACACCTAATACCTAGGGTAAGTGCAAGAATATGGGTCCTATTGTCACCTGAAATTGCACCCTGTTAAACAAGAAGTTCAGCATTCCAATGACACAATGGAAATGGCCTCAAGGTGCACGACCTTTATGCGTATGAGTTTGAGTCTTCAGAGAAGGTTGGCTTCCTCTTCCGATCCAAGTGCAATGTGCTAGTCCAACCCAACACATGAAAACCTACCACTATCCTATTCTAACAACTCACAAGGGAAAAAGGTTAGAAGGAATGCATGAAATGGAAATGGAATTGGTACACCAAGATGGAAAGTTGTTTCTTCCTAGCTAATATTGCACAAGATGTTGAAAAGGGACCAAGGGACTCACACGGCTCTCTATTTGATTGACCCTCAGAGGTATACAAGAAGGTTAGGGTTTGACAAGGCACTAGAAGGAAAGAAAATTTTCTCAAACCAACAACTATAAATGATTTAACTCAAACATGCATGCATGAAAAACACAAAAAAAACACTCAGATATGAAGGTAATGAACTTACTCAAACATAAAAGAGATGAGAAGAGGAAAGCTTAGTCGATTTCATTGATGTAGAGGTGAAAAGCCAATATTTACACTGGCAAAGTGTAAAATACAATGTCTGCTAAAGAAAAGCCCCAGGGGAGCTAGAGGAAGAACCCTTAGAAAATATACAAGTTTTTCTTTTATAGCTCAAGCATAACTCAGATGAATACAACTCAAACCCTAACCCAACTAGGGTTAGCAATCGAAGAGATCTGATCAATGAAATATTTGTTGTGAAATATGTGCCAAGAAGATAATGGAGAGAAAAAAACTTTCAAGCCCTCCACCTTGCCATAAATATTTGTCTGAAAGTCATTTAAATCCCCCATAAAATCAAGGATATGAGTATGGATCTCGTCAGAAGGAATAATGCAGCAGAAATGAATGAGTATGGCTGCCACAAATCCACTTGCAAGAGTCAGAAAAATCATTTAATGTTGTCCTTGAAGCCCTAAAAATTATCTCTAGGCGCTTAAAAATTGATTCAAACATTAATGGTGTCATCCAGAAAACACACCAAATCTATGGAAAGATTGAGGCATCAGGACCAAAAAGAAACCTTTTCTTATGCATTAAATGGTCCAGACGGGTGAAAAGAGCACATTCTTGAGAAGTGAGAATCGGGCTTACCTCATACCACATGCTCAAAAGAAGGGATGAGAAAAAGTCGAAACCCAAAAATTGTATGTAAGAGAGAATCCTTACCCCTGAAATTGAAAGTAATGGTGAAGGCTTACCTCTAAAATCAGAAGTAAGAGAGAAGCCTTACCCATGAAATCCAAAGTAAGGGTGAAGCCTTACCCGTGAAATCCAAAAATTTGACACTTAGTCAATTTTTTTGAAAAAATATTTTGGGGAAAGGGCAGTGGAAGAAAGGTTTACCTCCTACAAAGAAAAGTTGAAAAGAAGACTAAAATCCCAAAAGAACAAACTTTTGGAAATTAGGAAGAAGCCTTACCTCTTACTTAAAGAAGGTAGAAGGTAAGAGGGAAGCCCAAACCCCAAACCTCAAAATCAAAGGTAAGGGTCAAGGCTTACCCTTGAAATTCAAAAAATTCACACATTCATATTTTTGAAAAAAGATTTTGGGGAGAAGGGAAGGAAAGTGAGAGGCTTAAATGGAGAAAGAGTGGGAAGAATGAATAAGGGAAACAAAGTGATGAAGAAAGAATGTATAAAATCAAGTAAGCGACAACCCGAAAGCCCAAAAACTCAAGACTTAGCCAATTTTAGGACCTGTCAAGAAGAATTCATGCAAGATGGCCCATGCAGGATCTCTCAAATTACATATCAGTGATGGGTCATCAAAGGGTGGAATGGAATGTCATCATTTTTGGTGGATTCTATGGAATGATTGCTTCCTAATCATGGAATCCAAGGGCCATATTAGTCCATTGGGAACAAAGTCACAAAGGAGATTTACAAAACTGGGCCTCCCAAAGGAAAATTAAAACATGTGTAGGACTACACTTGGAGAAAATCATGAAAGCCAGGAGAATCCATTCCCTTAAGGAGAATGCAGGGTGTGCAAAGGCACTTCATGGAAAGCAATATATTTAAAAAATATACATTACACTAATAGGAAGCAAAAGATGGAAATTTTCCATTGTCAAAGATTAACCTTTTGAAGGAGTTGATCTCCCTCAAACCATAGTTGCAGACCTCACCCATCTGCAACCACTCAAAAACCACTTCCAAAATGCATGTAACAGCACACAATTCTTACAATGTGAAGGATCACTTCACTGTAAACTTTTCCATTGCAAGGGAACCATATGATGGAAGAGTCAGACTCATCTAACACTAGTTCCTCAAGTGAACATACAGCAGCAAGGGTGAATTTTTCTAAAGATGGGTCAACATTCAAGAGAAAACATTTTGTAGAGGGAAGAAAACTCACCTGACAAAAGGATAGGCCAATGTCATCACCACCAACCTCCTCAATGCATGAACTGAAGAAAAAAGTTTTTTAGCTCACATGGTGATGCAAAATATGCTAAACCTATTTTTTGATCACACAAGGAATCTCTTCTTTGTGCACCTCAAATTAAAATATTTGAAGCTCAAGCATACTCTCAAATTGAGTAACGGGAGCATCACTCTCCCAAAAAATGTGTGGCTACTCAATAATTACTGAGCTACTTGTATTGATGCACACTTCATCAACACAAACCTCATATTTTTGAGACACTTTAAGTGAAGAACTAAATTCTTCAAATTGCCTCTTTGTGTTCATTTCTTCTTGGAAACTAGTTGCAACAAAATCAAGCTTTTGGCATGTAGTGGTTGTCACATCCTTTGTTTTTTCCTCACTCTTATGCTACCACCCACAAAGCTCCTCTTTTTGAGGTGAATGATTGACATCCAAGCTTGAAAAAAAAGCTTCTAATTTATCCCAAAAGAGGTCCTCTGCCTCAAAATTGCAAACCTCATTAGATAGGGGAGTTTCCCCCACTATAACAAGGGTTAAACACAGTTGTTGTTGCTACTACTCCAAAACCATGGAGTTGTATTCATCCATCAAGTCGGTACCAAGCTACTCAAAGGCCTCTACTGATGTAGGTATAGGTTATCTTTCCTCCTCATTTTCAACAAAAAAAAGGGAGAACATCAAATGAGAGGATTGATTCATCTATTGCATCAATTTCCTTTACCTCTTTAATGTCTTGTTGCACAACATTTTTTCATCTTCAATATTTTCTTGCAGCAAATCAAGGAACTCATTTTCTAGAGAACATGAAGGCTACTCAAAAACAACAATCTCTCCACTCCTAGCCAAAAAAATATCCTTCCCATGTTCTTCTAACCAACTTGGATCCCATACAATAGGTCCACCTTTAAAGAGTGAAATAGGAAAAGGAGCAAAATGGTCAAAAAGGCATCAAAACTCTTGTTGAAGCTCTAGAAGGGACTGCTCAATAGGAGTAAAAGGTTGAGCCTCCTCAAGAATGGGTTCTTTTGAGGAATAGAGGCTTGCAAAACTTAGGATCTAAAACATAGAAGATTTGGTTGATGGCATAGGAGGTTGTAAATGAGTTTCAAGATATTGATTAAGATTCTTAAAGCTAAAAATTTTGTGCTTGCATACCTCCTGCACAATAGGTTGTTCTGGAATAATTGGAGGGTTAATGGAAGTTTCAAGAGGCTTGCTAGAGTTCTTGAAACCTACAAATTTATGCCTCTATACCTCTATTTTAGCAAGTTGTTCCAGAATTGATGGAGGTGTTTGTCTAAAACTAGGCACACAAGGGGCTTCCTGAGTCTCAGGTATTTGTAATAGAGCAAGGGAAAGTCTAAGTTGCTCTTTCCTAGCAACATCATCCTTTATTGTATACTCCTCTTCTTGCTTTCTTTGTGCCTCCAACTATTGCTCATACCTCCACTGAGCTTCTATATTTTTCTTCTAAGGATAGTGAGCTTGATGGTCAAGCTCATCTTGTTGTGGTAAATAACCTTGTTACCCCTGGTAGGCTTGATTATCACACTCCTCTTGTTGTAGGCCAAACTCTTTTTGTCTTTAAATCTCATCCAACTATCAAGCAGCATTCTTGTAATTTCACTTGCACTTAAATTATCAAAACTTCAGAGTTAACAAGGAGAGAAACAAGGAGCTTCTTGAGGTTTCTTATAGGAATGTGTGGGAATCAAAGAAAATTGAGAAAGGTGGGGTGGGTGGTAATAATTTTGAGAAGGTTGAGAACCCACAACATTAGGGTTCTGTGTAGTGAAATGGGAGGCATAACCATCCTAATATGGTTGATTGGGAGGAACAAAGTTGTAATTATCATGAAATGGTGGGGTATACATATGGTTTCCATTATAATATGACATTTTTAAGCATGGGAATAATAGGAAACACTTTGAAAAATTGAAAGGAAGGAACAAGACTTCCCAACCATAGATTTTGAGTACATACCAACAAAGTCAACCAAATTGAGTTGCAAAGTCACCAAGTGCTTGAAGAATGCCTCCAAAGGCTAAAATGTTGAAGAGAATCACTCCCTCAATAGAATGAACTAAAATTGGGTTGCTTGAACCAAAAAATTTATCTCAGAGTTGCCACGGTGTTTGAAGATGTGCCTCAAAAGGAAAGATGTGTTGAAGAAAACATCAAATTCTTCAATGAAGAGAAAGTAGTTCCATTGGGCATGCTAAAAATTATTGTCACATGAAATCGCACCTTGTTGAACAAGAAGTTTAGAATTCCAATAACATAATGGAAATGACCTCAAGGTGTGGAACATTTGCGTATATGAGGTCAAGTCTCTGAAGAAGGTAAAATTCCTTTTCTAATCCAAGTGCAATGTGTTGGTCCAACCCAACACATGAAAACCTACCACTATCCTACTCTAATAGCTCACAGGGGAAAAGGGTTAGAAGGAATGCATGAAAGGGAAATGGAGGTGGTACACCAAGATGGAAGTTGTTTCTTCCTAGCTGAGATTGAAAAACAAGACATTGAAAAGGGACCAAGGGACTCAAACAACTCTCTATTTGATTGACCTTCAGAGGTATACAAGAAGGTTAGGGTTTGACAAGGCACTAGAAGGAAAGAAAAGTTTATGAAACCAACAACTGTAAACAATTTAACTCAAACATGCATGCATGAAAAATACAAAAAAACACTCAGATATGAAGGTAATGAACTTACTCAAACATAAAAGAGCTGAGAAGAGGAAGGCTTAGTTGGTTTCATTTATGTAGAGATAAAAAACCAATATTTACAATGGTAGAGTATAAAATATAGTGTCTGCTAAAGAAAATACCTAGAGGAGCCAGAGGAAGAACCCTTAGAAAATATACAAGTGTTTCTTTTATAGCTCAAGCATAACTCGGATGAATATAACTCAAACCCTAACTGAGCTAGGGTTAGTAGTCGAGGAGATCAAATCAAGGAAATATCTATTGTGAAATTCATGCCAAGAAGAGTGTGGAGAGAAAAAATATTACATGCCATCCACCTTGCCATAAAGATTTGTCTAAAAGTTATCCAAATCCCCCACAAAATCAAGGATATGAATATGGAGCTTGTCAAAAGGAATAAAGCAACATCAATGAATGAGTATTACCACCACAAATCCATTTGCAAGAGTCAAAGAAAGCATTTAATGTTGTCCTTGAAGCCCTAAAAATTAAATTTTGGTACTCAAAAAGTGATTCAAACATTAATGGCATCATCCAAAAAACACGCCAAATCTGCAAGAAGGTCAAGGTGTCAGGCCTGAAAAAGAAACCTTTTCTTGTGCATTAAATGGTCTAAACCCTTGAAAAGAGCACATTGTCAGGAATCAGGTGTCAAGCTTACCTCATACCACATTCTTAAAAGAAGGGATGAGAAAAAGTCAAAACCCAAAAATTGGAGGTAAGAGAGAAGCCTTAACCCCAAAATTAGAAGTAAGGGTGAAGCCTTACCCTCAAAATTTGAAAATTTGAGAATTAATTTTTTTCAAAAAAGATTTTGGGAAAGGGTGATGGAAGAAAGGTTTACCCCCTACAAAGGAAAGGAAAAAGGAAGAGTAAAATCCCAAAAGAAACAAAATTTCAGAAATCAGGAAGAAGCCTTACCTATTACTTAAAGAAGGTAAGAGGTAAAAGGGAAGCCTGAACCTCGAACCCTAAAATCAGAGGTAAGGGTCAAGGCTTACCCCCAAAACTCAAAAAATTTACACTTAGTCAAATTTTTGAAAAAATATTTCAAGAAAAGGGAAGGAAGGCAAGAGGCTTAAGAGGAGAAAGAGTTGGAGGAATGAAAAAGTGAAACAAAGTGATGGAGCAGTAGAAAAGCAAGTGAAAACCCGAAAGCCTGAAACCTTAAGACTTAGCCAATTTTAAGACCCTTCAAGGAGAATTCATGCAAGATGGACCATGTAGGATCTCTCCAGTTGGTTATAAGTTATGGGTCATCAAAGGGTGGAATGAAATGTTAATAGTTCCACAAAGAAGGGAAGTTTTGTGCAAAAAAATGTCAAAATGAATGGATACCCATTTAGGAACAATGACCTAAGCCTCAAATTTGGATCTCATTCCTAAATAGGTACTTATTCTAAAAAAATGAAATCCCAACCTACTTTTTGATTTGGTTTTAGGCTTGGGAAAGGCTTGGTAACCCATCCCCTAGCCGTGGACCTGCAACTAAAAGACTAAGGCAATGTGAAGAGAAAAAATTGACTTTGGCATTATAGTTGATAGGTATTTTTTAGAATTCGTTTATGAAATTAAAACCCATTATAGATCATGATGTCTAGGTTTCAAATGTATAATTATTTTTATGATTGGATTGTGTTTTCTATTTTTAATTATTTTCTAAGGAAACTAGTCCATAAACTTGAAATGTCAAGCTTTTGTGATTTTAATAAAATTTACTTTGTTAACTTTTTGTACAAAAATTATATGACATCAATCTACAAACAATTATCTACACAATGAAAAAAAATTTAAAAAATGATTAGTTTAGATCATGGTGTTTGTACATGAGGGTTTTCAAAAATAGCAATTAGGGTCAATAAAAAATATATTTATAAAAAAAATCTTCATCAATCTTTAGTTTGCTACATATCTTTCCCAAAAAGGAATTAGAAAAATACTTTTATTTAGGTCGGTGTTCGTACACGTCCATGGTATGGTCCTAAAAAGTGACTTTTAAAAGTAGTTTTTATACATGCCTATTAAAAAGTAATGTATAATATGGGTATTAGAATAAATTACATGAATGGAAAGTAGACTTAAAATACTAGATTTCATGTTACTGAACTTTTTTATGATTAAATGTGAAAGGTCTTCAAATTTTCAGTCCAACTTGTAAGGAAGTAGCTAAGGTGGTAGAACAACTTCCTACACTAATCTTGAGAGGAGAATAATGAAAAATTGTTACGGATCTTTAATAGTTAAAAACTTAAATAGAAATAAACATAAATATCATGCATACCACAACACAGTGATTTACATGGGGAAAACCCTTTTAGGACAAAAACCCAACACTCTAAAAGATGCCCAATATATTATTCAAATATCACAAAGATTACAATATACTTACAAAGCAAGCTACTCATAGGAGTATCACCAACCAGAGATCCAGAGGTAACACAACCGCTAGCATAATCTCATAATACATCACACTCCACATCTGTAATAAAATTCCCTTATAAAGTAGGGTTTCTTTCTAGGGCAAGTCAAGCCAACAAAAATATTGACAGTCAGATATGAGACATAATGATGAACGGTCCAGATTTACAATAATAAAGTTTACATAAAATTTAGCTTCCAGGGGCATTTTCCCTAAGCCCTCGCCTAGGTGTGCTACCCCCTAGACCCCTAGCTGGGGGATGATCCCCTCAAACCCCTCATAGGGGGGCACACCCCCGCACCCCCTATCATCATCGTAATACCTTATGGATCAAAAGTAACTTATGTAATTGCAAGGTTGAGACACATTTTCCAAATAAATCTCCCACTTGTCAAAAATTTTCCAAAAGAAATAGGAGGGTGTTAACCTCGTCCCTTAATTGCTAGGGGGCCAAAAGGCCCATAGTCTTTGAACACCATATGAACTTCTCTCTTCTCACAAGTTTAGTTAAAGGAAAAACAACATTCATGAAAATCTCTACCTTAACTAGATTTACACTAACATCTTCGACCATATCTCTAATAAAATGATACTTTACATCAATGTTCTTGGTCTTGGCATGAAATTCTAGGTTCTTGGCTAGACATATCACACTCTAACTATCACAATAGATTGTGACTGCACCTTGTTTTATTCCAATATTTGAACACAGTCTCTTAAGCTAGATGGCTTCTTTACAAGCATAAGTAGCTACTATATACTCTACTTTAGTAGTGGAAAAACCAACCATAGCCTACCGCTTACTCATCCAACTAATCGCACCACCAAATAAAGTAAACACATAATCATTGGTGGATATTATAATACAAAATCAACTACCCATTCTAAATCCACATAACCATGAATATCAAGGGAAATCTCGTCTTCAATCATATTACTATGATAACACAAGGAATAATCTGAGGTACCACACAAATATCTAAAGACTCTTTTAACTACATCCCAATGAACTCTACTTGGATTAGAAATATATCTAGAAAGAACTCCCACTGCTTGGGTAATGCCTAGTCTAGTACAAACCATAGCATAAATCAATCATAAAACTATACTCTCATAAGGAACTCTCCTCATGTCTTCCATCTTTGATGGGGATGTTAGAAAATATGAAATAGATAACTTTGTTTTAGCTGAAACAGGAACACATAATGGTCTACAATTTTGCGTATCAAACTTCTATTAAATTGAATTGGCATACATACTTTGGCCAATCCATAAATTTATGTTCACTCTATCTCTTTCAATTTCCATCCCAAGAATGTGTTTAGTTGTTCCAAGATCTTTCATTTCAAATTTAACAGCAAATTGAGATTTCAATTATGTAATCATACATCTCCCTCTATTAATAAATAACATATCATCAACATATAATGCAATAAATAGGAAACGGTCATCATTAGTTTTATAATAAACACAATGATCTGATTTAGAATGCTCAAATCCCAAACTCAACACATATGTATCAAATTTTTGGTACCACATCCTAGGAATCTGTTTTAGGCCATACAAAGAATTCTTCAATTTGTAAACCAATTTACTTTTACCTTTCACCATGTAGTGCTCTGGTTATGTCATATAAATATCTTCCTCCAAGTCACCATGAAGGAAAGAAATTTTTACATCCATTTGCTCAACCTCTAAATCATAAGCAACAACAATAGAAAGCAAAAATCTAATGGATGTCTTTTTTGCAATAAGAGAAAATATCTCACCATAATCAACACCCTCAACTTGAGAGTAACCTTTTGCAACCAACATTGCTTTGTACTTCTCAATACTCCCATCTAAACCAAACTTTTTCTTGAAAACCCATTTTCAACCAATAGGTTTTCTTCCTTCAAGTAATGGTACAAGATCCCATGTATCATTCTTTTTCAAAGCTATCATTTCTTCATCCATAGAAATCTTCCAAGATTCTACATCATTCATACCTAATGCATCTTCTACCAATCTAGGTTCATCCATGTTAGTATTCAAATCAAAAATACATCTTCAATCATCAGGTGAATACCTTTCAATTGGTTGTCTATGCCTTGTAGACCTACGAACAAGTTGAGTTGAAGGTTCTTCCTCCTCTTCTAAAGATTTGGATCTAGATGAGCTCTCCTCAACTTCTTGTTTATCCATAGGTCTCGATTCAACTTTCTCAAGTGTAGAAATAAATTGAATCACATCTTCCTATTTACTTTGTTCTAGTTGCAATGTAGCAGAAGGTGGCTTAGTTTCTCTAAAAATAACACTTCTATTATGTTTTACTTTTTGTGCAAAAAGATCCCAAAGGTTGTATTCTTTCACACCATAAATATATTCGATGAAGATACATTTCACAACCTTTTTCTCCAACATTCACTTCTCCTTTGTCACATGTGCAAATGCCTCACAACCAAAAACTCTAAGATATCTTAATGAAGGCTTGTGGCCTGATTATGCCTCTATAGGTGTCTTATCAACAAGAGCTCATGAATGTAGGAGACCTGTTAATCAGGTAACAAGCAGTGGCAACAACTTCAGCCCAAAACCTTTGTTCTTGGCCAGCACTACTCAACATACTCCTGGAATTCTCCATCAGTGTCCTATTCATTCTTTCTACAACTCCATTGTGTTGTGGAGAATACAGAGCTCTCTTTTGTCTATGAATATCATAGTCTTTGCATAATCTATAAAATTCATTAGAGAAAAATTTACCACCATTATCATTCCTCAAACATTTTATTTTCTTTTCAAACTATAATTCAACCATTGCTTTAAATTCTTTAAATGGACTAAAAAATTCATATTTACTCTTTAGAAAATATACCCATGTCCTACTATAATCATCAATAAATGAAACATAATATGTGGATTTACCAATCGAAGGAACATCTACAAGACCAAACATATCAAAATGAATAAGATCCAATACACCACAAGATTTATGAGAACTCAAGTAAAATTGGGCCTGGCTTTTTTTTCCATAAATTCAATGCTCACAGAAATAAAATTCAAGATTATAATTAGAAAAAACTTCATAAAGGCTTTTTATTTTCAAGGTCCTTAGACCCTTTTCTCTATTTTGGTCAAGTCTCTAGTGCCATAACATATATTTCTCTATAATTAAATTTGGTTTAGAAGAAAGAGTGCCCTTGGGTACCTAGAAGCCCTGACCATCCATTGAAGGTGAAACCCTCACCTCTTCCGTAGACTTTCTTTTCATGTAAGTACTATCGAACTCATTAGTGCATGCATCAAGCTTATACAATGTGTTGTATCTGATACCTCTAGCAATCACCATAACACCACTAACCATCGTGCATCTTGCATCAGAAAATACTACATACACACCTGCATCTATTAGTTTTCTCATAGATAATAGATTTAGTGCTAATCTAGGGATATGCAACACACCATTAATTATTTTTATTCTACCATTAGGAAACCTGATTTTAACTTTACCATGGCCAACAATATTTAAATAAGAATCATCACCCAAGGACACCTTACCTCCATCAAATTCTTCATATTCAAAAAACTAGTCTCTATTAAAGGTCATATGGAAAGATGAAACTAAGTCAATTAACCATGCATTATTACCTACATGAGTTGAAAAATTTGCAATGAATATTTCACCATCTTCCTTCTTAGACTCAAAATCTGAATCAAATTTATTCATTTTCTTCTTCTTTTCTTCTTTGCATTCCTTACAAACATGTCTAGGCTTATCATAGTTCCAACAAATAACTTTGGACTTGTATTTTTCATGCTTCTCATTCTTCTTTCCTTTTTCCTTCGGTCTTCCACGAAAATTTAGGACCTCATTGGTTGTGATAAATACCTTCCTCCTCATCTCTTCAGAAAATAAATAACCCACCACATCTTCAGTCTTCAAAATAACAGAAGTATTCCCAATAGCCATACCAAGAGAATCCCATGAATCAAGCAAAGAACAAAGCAAGATTTGACATTTCTCGTCCTCATCCATTTTGACACCAACTAATGCCAATTGAGCCATCAACATATTGAATGCTTCCAAGTGATCTGTGATTCATCCACCCTCTTCCATTCTCAAGAAGTACAATTGTTTCCTCTAGAAAATATTGTTTACTAAATATTTGGCTTGATACAACTCACCAAGTTTTTTCCATCGTTTCTACACAAAGGTGTCTTCATGGGCATTAATTAAAATAGATTTTTCCAAGAATAGTCTAATTAGACCCTTCGCTTTACATTCCATAACATCATATTGAGCAACTTGAGTAGGGTCTTTAGGACTTGAAACATTCTCACCAATAGCATCCCATAGATCTCAATCTATCAACAAATCCTCCATCTTCAGCTTCCACATTTCAATATTATTTCCAAAAAATTTATCCACCTCTATTCTCCCTAATGAACTTCCCATCTAAAAATTCCTACAACAAGATCACAAAGTATCTTCTACACAAGCTCCCACTTGAATCTAGATTAGTTCATAAAATCCAACAACCCACAACTGAAACCAAAGGTGATCAAGCTCTGATACCACCTGTAAGGAAGCTAAGGTAGCGAAACAACTTCCTACACTAATCTTGAGAGGAGAATAATGAAAAACTTTATAGATCTTTAATAGTTACATAAATTTAAACTTAAATAAGCATAAATATCATGCATACCACAACACAATGATTTACTTGGGAAAAACTCTTTCGGGAGAAAAACCCCACACTTCAAAAGCTACCCAATATATTATTCAGAAATCACAAATATTATAATATACTTATAGAGCAAGCTTCTCACAGGAGTATCACCAACCAGATATCCAAAGACAACACAACTGCTATCACACTCTCAAAATACATCACCATCTACAATTGTAGTACAATTCCCTCATAAAATAAGGTTACATTCTAGGGTAAGACAGGCCAATAAAATATCCACCATTAGATCTAAAACATAATAATTAATAGTCTAGATTTACAATATATTATTTATTTAATGTATGTCAGCCATTTAGGAGTTTTCTAAAAAAGTTAATGAAAAATTGTTTACACACATCCCACTCCTCCCCTCCACCCTATGCTCCCATTGTATATTACACCTATCGATGTAACTAGGAAATATATATATATATATATATATATATATATATATATATATATATATATATGTATATATCCCATCGACAATAAACTTTATATAATTGTAAGGTTGAGACACATTTTCCCAGCATGATCATCTTGCATCCTGCATCAGAAAATACTACTTGCACACCTCCATCTATTAGTTTTCTCATAGATAACAAATTTCGTACTAATCCAAGGATGTGCAACACACCATTAATCCTTTTTATTCTACCATTAGGAAACCTAATTTTAACTTTACCACGGCCAACAATATTTAAATAAGAATAATTGCCTAAGTACACCTTACCTCCATCAAATTCTTCATATTTAGAAAACCAATCTCTATTAAAGGTCATATGGAAATATGCACTTGATTCAATTTATCATGCATCATTACCTGCAAGAGTTGCCAAAGCTGCAATGAATGTATCACCATCTTCCTTCTCAAACTCATAATCAAAATCAAATCTCTTCTTTTTTTCTTTTTTTATTCCTTGTAGTCTATACAAATATGTCTAGGCTTACCACAATTTCAACAAACAACTTTGAACTTTCTAGGAGATTTGGATCTCTCCTTGGACTTGGATTTATCACACTTCTCATTCTTCTTTCCTTTTTTCCTTGGGTCTTCCATGAACATTTAAGACCTCCTTGGAAATTATGGATACCTTCCTCCTCATCTCTTCAGAAAGCAAAGAACCCACCACATATTCAATCTTCAATATAACAAAATTACTCCCAATAGCCATAACAAGAGAATCCCATGAATCAAGCAAAGAACAAAGTAGGATTTGACATTTCTCTTCCTCATCCATTTTGACACCAACTGATGCCAACTGATCCACCAACATATTGAATGCTTCCAAGTGATCTAAAATTCATCCACCTTCTTCCATTCTCAAGAAATACAATTTATTCCTCAAGAAAATCATGTTCACTAAATATTTGGCTTGATACATCCCGCCAAGCTTCTTCCAAGTAAATCGTTGTATGAACAAATATTGTATGTATCAACATTAACATATATGTAATTTTGCAAGGTTGAGACACATTTTCTCAACACAACTATAATAAATTCTGGAAATTGAGAAAAACACTTTCACTTTTTAAACATTTTGTGGACCCAACTTCTTGTGCATGCCCCCTAAGTAAACTTAACATGTGAATAAGTCTCCTTGCTAGGATTAGATGGTACATTACATTTATTCACACAAAAACCCCCCTTTAGTGCAACTTAAGGAGATTATTTTTATCCAAACATGAAAAATTACTATGGGTCCTAGCTACAAGACCATATTAGATTCCCATTTACAAATGCAATCTCTCACAAACATAGTAAAGGAGAAAACCCAGTGAAACAAAAATCCTCTCCAAAATAGAGAAAAGAAATAAAAAAAATTATGAGTATGGAGGACTCAATGATATCCCCAATGACTACATCCATAAATAATATACAATCAATGCCCCCCCATAAGAGGGAAAATAAGAGACACGATATCCCCCTATAATGAAGAAGCTTTAAAGATGGTGCAGGGGCACCCTCATGCATATAAGATAATTTTTTAAGTTTTTATCTTTTTTTGTGTTTTTTTATGTCAATAAGGTCATTTTGGACCATTGAAGATCATTTGGAGTCATTTGTGAAAGTTTGGGGTCATTTCGTTAAAAGATGTAAAAGTTGCACAATGTTGTCAAAGAATTGTCAAGTAACATTTATAAAAAGTAGAAAAATGGTGTTTCATTAACAAACTAATTAAAACATGGTTGTAAATAGTTGGGATGGATGTAAAATGTATAAATACACCCTCCAAACTGAAATTTTGGGTTGAAGGCATTGTGGTTGAATATTTGGTAAATGAAAACAAGCATTTTTGTGCATTTTCTCGCGTTCATACCTGTTCTTTCATATGGTACAAATTGTACAAATCACATATCGACCTAAAACCAATTGGAATGTGTTGGAATCTGAATCAAATTTCATTTTAATTTTTTTTCATAAATTTTCATTGAGTATTAAGAAAGTTACAAGCATTTTTGTAAAAACTTCCTGATAATTGTCCTAAGGTTTGCAGTCACATAGAAAACATCATAACTTTTGTTTATCCATTGAAAAACTCTAAAATTTGGAACAAAATTATTTATTGATGTCTATAAAAATCCCACAAAGTTGAAGATCATGAAGTGCATATGGGAAGGAGATCTTTTCACTAGTCTGCTCTCACAAATTCTCAGAACAGTCATAAAAATCCCTTAAATGGTGACTATCTATTGAAACCCTCATTTAATCTAATACATTTGGGTTGGATGAATATTGTGAAATGTTTTAGAGGCCTACCATGGTTTTATAATAGTTAGTACTTTCATTTTTGTGTAGTTTCAATCATTTTTGTGTGTGCATTAAAAGGGTGTCAAGCCTAGTTGCATAATTAGGCCTAATAGAAAAGGGGACAGCCAAATTTTGAACCTTTCCGTAAAAAGAAACCTTACCTTATTTTTTTATGTGTAATAATGGCTAAAAGGGTATCTCAAATGGGCCTTACTTTCTAGAGATTAGGTCTTCTATAAAAGTTGTGGTCAAAAATGTCTTTTTGAAAAGCTACAAGCATTAATGGTGGTTTGTAAAAGAAATCACATTGTTTGATGACTATAGATTCTTAAGAGTAGTTGTTTGAGTGTGTTGGAATATTTTACACTCCTTTGCATAAAACTGGTATCAAAGCCCAAAAATCTGGGCAAAGAAGTCTTGGTATTTTATGTATTGTCTTTTTACAGGTTGAAAAAAAGCCTAGATACCAAAAGACTAGGCTAGGGGGAAAAAAGTGGGTCTAAGGTGAGGTATCGTGAATACAAGAAGAAGCAAGGTGAAAGATATGTTATGCCTTGCATAACCACCCCATTTTATTCTGGAACAAAATGGGTCCCCCTTTTCTTTTTGGTTTCTTGGCCTCTGTTATTTGCTTTGCTCTTAGGGGTTCTTTTGTTTCTCTATGTTTTATCTTTTGTTCTGTCTGATTTAAATTTTGGTTTTGTCTCAGCTTGAGTTGGTTTTCTTTTTACTGGGAATTCAATGAAATAACCATAAGCAACAGGATAGTTTATTATATTATACTTTATATCCATTGGGGACTAATGGAAGCCTTTCTTTTGCAGGATTAAATCACCACACATGATGATATTTGCCAAATGAACTCAGTTGGAAGGAATTCCTCAATCCAGTTGGTAACAAAAATCCTCTAAGGCAGGAGTCGGCAAGACCTTACTAATGTCTCACTGATTGCCAGTGCATTCTGTCAATATGTGTCTGTGTTGCCTATTGGCAAGACCCTAGAGATGTCACAGTGAGTGGAATTCATATGCAGGCATATATCGGGGGGACAAAGGTCATCGTCCCTGCGACTAGGAGTGGCCCTTCGGCATGAGTAGTTTCCTTCGGAAAAAGGTCTCAGCGAGATCTCAATGTCTCACCAACTAGCGGAAAAAGGATGTGCCTTCGACGGGAGGTTTTCTCTTCGCCAAGAAGTCTCGACGAATTCATGAAGTCTCACCAACTAGCGCGGAGCAAGTTAGCCCTTTGGCATGAGTTGCCTCCTTCGGTGTATGGTCTTGCCGAAAGCTTCAAGTCTCACCGACCAGTGATAAGGATGTTCATCTCGGTGAGAGACTTTTCTTCGAAGAGAAGTCTCGGTGACTATGAAGGTCGCACCAACACAGCGCAAGGGGATTCTATCGGTGGTCTTTGGTGACAGGATCAGTATGTCTCGGCGACCAAAAGGGTAGACTTAGGGAGATTTTCAGTAAGACACAAGGTGACCGATATAATGTCTCCCCAATTCTGATAAGTCATAGCGACCCACATGAAGCTCAAGTTGAATCTCGGTAAGACATAAGGCAATCGGTGATGAAGTCTCCCCGACAAAGGAAGGTTACAACGATACATGTGAAATGAAAGAATGCATGTTAGTATAACTACAGAAAGGTCTCCCCGAAATGAAAAAAGATCGCCAAAGGATGATCCCTTCGACATAATGTTTGGCCAAAAGAAGAAAGTCACGCTGAGAAAGGTTTGTTTTAGGGAAGATTTGGACTCTCGCCAGGAGGTCTCGGCGACTAAGAAGTGTCACACCGATAGGGCATCGCCTTAGGGAGAATGAAAGGGGGCTTCAATGAAAGGTCTCAGCGAAACGAAGGAGTCTTGCCGATGTAGAGGATTTCGCTGAGAGGTGTTCCCTTTGGTGAAAATTTTCACTGAAGGGGAAGGTTCTTGCCGATAAGGGTAAGCTCGACGAGAATGAAAAAGAGTTCCCTGAGGGTCTTGCCGACAGCAATGGATTTTCTAGCAATGGAGGCATCGGTATAACCAAGGATAGCTCATCGAGAAGTCTCCCTGACCATGGAGTGTCTTTTCGACAGAAAGGGGACCACGCCGAAAGAAGTGGAGCTCGACAAAGGCTCCTGCCTTCACCAAGATGTCTCACTAAAAAAAGAAGATCACACCGAAGCAAGAAGGGGCTCGGTAAGAAAAGAGGAGTTCGGGGCAAGATCTCCCCGAAGTGATGAAGTCTCCCCAACATGAGAGTGAGCTCAGGGAGAAAAAGGAAGGGCTTCGCCATGTGGTCTTGCCGAGAACATGCAATCTTTCCGATGGTTTTCACGAGCTCGATATGACTTCTATAGTTCACTGAAGGGTCTCATCGATTGGTCTGCGCTATGCTGATAACCGTTATAAGACAAAATCACATCGGGGAGACACGATAAGTGTCTCACCGACATGCAATTCAAGGTGGACCGCTTTTGACCGCCTGATGTGTCTGGCGTGGCATATGATCATCTAATCAGAAGAAGCTAAGATGAGACATTGACTAAGTGACTATTCCTGTGGAGAAGGCTAACAGGATGCGAACGACATGAGTTCCTCCTAAGATCAAAAGTGATGGCTCGACTTGAAAACAGTGAAGGTCTGGAACATGAAGGGAGCCGAAGGAAGGAAGAAACTGTGACTCATAGGGACAGCTGTAGTGACTACTAGCAAGGGGGTAGATCAGTATTAATGGAGATATTATGAGCATTCAAGGTGACCCCAATAGAGTTCAAGGTGGACACAAAGACAGAAGAGTTAATGTTGCAGCCACAATAGATCTACAGATCATTCCCAGAACAAGCTGTCATCAGCATGGACAATAGGGTTTCACATTGAATGCACTATTGGCTCTCTTCAAAAAGATCTGAAAGCTGACTCACCTGACAGTAGATATTTTTGTAAACCCTAATGCAGGGGACAACGCATTATTTTTGATGCATTCTGTATATAAGGCATTCTTGCCTCTTTGTAAAAGTTAAAACTTTTAGAGAACTTTTAAGAGATAGTTAGGATTAGAACTAAAATCTAGGAGTTAGTCAGTTAGCAGCAGGAGATAGAGTTGCATCTTGATTCTGAGTAATGAGAGCTTCTTTTGTCTTCTTGTTTAGTAGTAAAGTTTAGTATTGGATGTAATGTATTTTCCAAGTTTTCTTAGTGTAGTTGGAAACAATCTGGAATCACAGGTTCTCTGCACACTGGTGATTGTGCCAGCCTTGTAAATATTGCTTATCTATTTCATTAACAGTAGAAGCAATCACAGTTAATCTACTTCATGTTGTGTTCCTGAATGATATTTGTCTTAAATTAATCATCTAATTTAGGAAGCTTTCAAGGAATGAAGTTTGATTTTATGTTTTGTTTAAATGGTAACTTGAAATCTGCTGTTGAAATCAACACTGTGAATGAATGAAACTGTGTGTTAGTCACAAGTTAATTTTGTTCTGTAGTTTTAGTTAGGAATTCCTTGGAAGGTGACAGGTCTGGTTAATTCGGATGAAGTGTCATTCTTTTCTGTCTCAAAGCCCTGATCTATCTTTTTATGTTTCTTTAAAACCCCAGTTAGAATAGGTTTTAAGTTTATGTTTGACCTCATAACAATCCAAAAGCTCAACACCAGCAGGCCCCTTGAACATTACTGTTGCATTGACCACTAAGGGACATCAACACAGTTGAGAACCAACTACAAGGACCTTGGGAGCTAAGATATCCATGTGTTGTCTTTCTCTTTTAGGAGAAACAGAGTAGCAATATTCTATTTGCATGTTGTTGTGCCAAAAGGGACATCAACAGAGACTGGCACTAGAAGGAGGGCCTATGAGTAATTTTGGATTGTTGTGAGTTGGATTGGGTCAGGTCTTGGAGGACCCAGCTCTGATGGGTAGCCCTTTGTATATACCAAGATTTTTCCATGAAATCCCTAGTCACCTGTATGATAGGCTTCCTTTATTTTTCCCTAACGGCGAGCAAAATGCTTCTGAACATGTTGGAATTTGCAAGCGTGTACTTACTTTTCTCCAGGTTCAGCATGAGGATGTCATCTTTCAATTGTTCATCAGAACACTTCAAGGTTTAGCAAGACAATGGTATGTTAATCTTCCACCAAATTATCTGTGTTCATGGGCGGAGTTAGAAATCTTATTCTTAGATCAGTTTGGTCCTCGCACACAAGACCACTGGGAGAATTCATCCCTACAAAATCCAATCACAAAGTTGAGTACTCCACTTGTCAATAAATTTGTGACCATGTCATCCCTTTTCAGTCATCTTCCAAAGCATAGTCCATTACATCACAATGAAATTCTAGAAGAAACATTTGATTCGCCAGAGTATAATTTTGATGACTCGTTTGGTGAAAAGCATGAAATGGATGTAAATTTAGAGCATAATGGAAATCTCAAATAGAATCTAGCTTTGTTGAACATGTTAGTACTAGTGATGGCTTTAAAGGAAATGAGGTATTAGCATGGGATTGCTGTCATGGGAAATCAACAATGCCTTCCAACAATTTGAGCAACTCTTCTGATCAAGATGAGAATCAGGGTGATGAAGAATGGATAAAGGAACATGGCTCAGGTTGGATTGATATCCCTCATATGCAAAATCGAATAAGGGAGAAATTAGAAGAGCTAGGAGGTCTAAAGTTATCAGAACTTGTTGGGCCAAGCAGATGTAGGATACATCGAACTAATCAACACTCTCAGATGGATTGCCATGTCTTCTTGGGAAGGATGGAATTATACTTCAAGCAACTGATCTCTATTGAAGGAATACTTACGAAAGATCCTTGGAGTACGTATTCCCCCAATGAAGAGGATGAAACAACTAGCACACATGGAAATGGTAATCAGTCCATCCAAAATGATGAGAGTGACCATGTGAAGAGATTTAATTCTTCCCTATCTTTTGATGACTTGGATCCTTGCATTGAGATGGATTCAACAACTAATGAAACTCCTCTATCTAATGAGGACTTGATAGAAGTGGAGAACGGATTCATCAATGCATTTATAGATTCTTTCATGATGGGGGATGAGGAAGAAACACACTTTGATGGGTTAGCACAAGAGGATGGCACTGCTGATTTAAGTGGTGAGCAAGAAGGTGGTTGGCATTGGCCAATAAGAAAGAAGGTAAAGTGGCCTATCCAGAAGATCATTCAGAGTATAATAAGGCAAAAGATGACAGCAGCAAGAATGGATGGGTTGCAAGATATGTTGAAAGGAAGGGTGCTAGAAGCATCTGAAGGGATAAGAAAATCTTGTGTTTTTGAAACTAAGTCTTTGTTTAAGTATGTGTTTACAAGTACAATAGATGAAAATGAAGATGGAAAAGAGTCTAAAGAAGGAGGAGAAGTGCATGCAATGTATGAAGATTTTTATACTAATGTAGCACACTATGGGGATGAAGATGTTGCCAAAAAAATCAAGGTAATGGTTGCATTTTCTGGTTTTATGGATGATGAATAATGCTGACAAATTGTATTCCAATGATGAAGATAAAGACATAGACGGTGGTACTGAGACATATGAATGAGAACTAGACTTTTGGAACCTAGAAGTTGCGAAGATGCTAAGTAACAGATGGTGAAAGAAGAGGGAGAATGATGCAAGGAAAGTCATAACTTGAATGACAAGTTGCAAGAGAATTGGAAGACCAGGAAGAGAGAGAAGACTTGCACTCAACTGGACTTGAGTTTTCCTTTCACTTGAGAGTATGGTGCAGGGACACTCTCATGCATATGAGATCAATTTTTGAGATTTTGTCTTATTTTGTGTTGTTTGATGTCAATAAGGTCATTTTGGACCATTAATGATCATTTGGAGTCATTTGTGAAAGTTTGGGGTCATTTGATTAAAAGATGTAAAAGTTGCACAATGTTGTCAAAGAGTTGTCAAGAAACTTTTGTAAAAAGTGGCAAAATGGTGTTTTATGAAAAAAATAATTAAAAGGTGGTTGGAAACAGTTGGGATGGATGTAAAATGTATAAATACACACTCCAAACTTGAATTTGGGGTTAAAGGCACTATGGTTGAAGATTTGGTAAATGAAAACAAGCACTTTTTGTGCATTTTCTCACGTTCAAACATGTTCCTTCATTTGGTGTGAATCATACAAACCACATATTGACTTGAAACCAATTCGAATGTGTTGACACGTGAATCAACTTCCATTGATTATTAAGAAAGTTACAAGTGTTTTGTAAAAACTACCTGAAAGTTGTCCTAGGGTTTGCAGTCACGTAGAAAATGTCATAACTTTTGTTTTATCCATTGAAAAATGTTGAAATTTGGAACAAAATTTGTATTTATGTCTATAAAAATCCCACAAAGTTGAGGATCATTAAGTTCATGTGGGAAGGATATTTTTTCACCAGTCCGCTCTCATAGATTCTTAGAATAGTCATAAAAATCTCTTAAATGGTGACTATCTATTCAAACCATCATTTAATCTCATGCATTTGGGTTGGATGAATATTGTGACATGTTGTAGATTCCTACCATGGTTTGAGAATAGTTAGTACTTTCATTTTTGTGTAGTTTCAATCATTTGTTTATGTGCATTAAAATGGTGACAAGCCTAGTTGCATAATTAGGCCTAATAGAAAAGGGGATAGTCAAATATTGAACTTTTCTGTACAAAGAAAACCTACCTTATTTTTGGATATGTGTAAGAATGGCCAAAAGGGTATCTCAAATGGGCCATACTTTCTAGAGATCGAGTCTTCTATAAAATTTCTGGTCAAAAATGTCTTTTTGAAAGGTACAAGCATTAATGATGGATTGTGAAGGAAAGCCCATTGTTTGATGAATAAAGATTCTCAAGAGTGGTTTTTTGAGTCTCTTGGAACATTGTACACCCGTTCTCTACATCAAAAGCTGATAAAGATTGTTTGAAAACAAAAGATGATCCAATGCTTGGAAGTAACATGTCTTCCCTTAAGAAGAAAAAAATCCATAGGACAATGAAGAAGCCACTCCATAGCCAACTAAAAGGAGGAAGAATGAAGTTTAAATATGTATGCCTCTAAAAATTGATTAGGATTCTCCAAGCTTAAATAAGCCACAACATAATCATGGTCAAAATCAACCAAGAAACATGACAAACCACGTGAATGAGGAAACTCATAAATGTTAATCTCCAAAGACAAAGAATATGGGATAATAATTTTGTTGAAACTATCATCAAATAGGAGAGAAACCCCCTCAAGTGTGTCCTCCAAATCTGTAGTATGAGACTCCACAAACAATTTAGAAATCTATGTCAAATATTCATCCCATAAAGCAAGATCTGAAAAACTATGATCATCTTATTGAATAGAAGTACTGATAGTTGAAGAAGTAGGAGGTGGAGGAGTAGGAAGCTTAGCAATATTCTCTAGAATACCAAGGCTTATATGACAAAAATTCTCCTCACAAACATGATTCACACTTGATGAATGAGTGTGAATAGAAGTCAAAGGAACATTATCATCAGCTAAATAAAAATGAGGAAAGGAATAAAAATGAGATTAATGATCAACCATCCTGATAGCAATGATATATCTAGTCTCCAAGTCCATTATGTATACTCTATTAGGAATGACCTCAACTATTTTACTTTTTCTACTATGGGTGATTTGATAAATAGAAAGGAAATTAGAGGACAAGGAAGGAACATAAAGTACATCATTGAAAGTGTCTTCTCCCATGTCAATAGAACTCTTCCCACATACCTTCATATATGTGTTGTTACCCATCAAAATATTAGGTAAATTACAAGGCTCAAAAGATGAGAATATTCCCATGGATGATGCCATATTATGAGATGTCCCTAAATCAAGAAGTCATCTTCAAACTTCAAGACTTAAAGAGGCCAATAGTTCTTTTCCTTTCATTTTCTATAGTCCACTTATAGATCATGTTTCCCCTAACTGAGATGATTAAGTTTTTGTCAATTGAGTTGTTGAAGAAGAAGACATTGATGAGGGCAACAGAATGTTATTCTTTTAAAGAAGGTGTGTTAGTTCATCAATCTTCTTATTATAACATCTATGCTCATCATGTCTTGTCCTTTTACAGTATACACATTTCAACTTCTTCTTTTTAGATGATCCCTCCTTAGAAGAGGGAGTTGACTTAGGAGTGCTTTGTGAAGGTGAATCCTTACCTTGCAAATTAGATTTTGGGTCCTTATTTTGCTTCTTATATTTTCCACATAAAGCCTTTGGATCTTTTATAAGAAGAGCATGATATTTGGAAGACATACCTTATGAGATTATCTATAAATCCATCAAGAGAATTTTTTTTGTGTGCACTATCTAGGGCATTCATAGTAGCATACAATGTAGAAATAAACACTAAATAATCAAGACCAATCTTAGTAAGAATAGAAATAATCAACTGTTCATCCTATTTGGTAACCTCACAATCAGATAACTATAGTATAAGAGAATTTAGCCTAGAGAAGAAGTCCAACTTAAATTTTCTCATTTTATATGGCTTACCATTTAGAGACTCTCCAAACATCATTAAGATGATTACAACATGCAACATGATATCTAAGATCTAGAGAATGAACAAAATATGAGTATCAAGGACTTAATCCCTTCTATCAAACCATTTTTTTCTTTTTGTAGCTCCTATGGGTTCTAGATTTGTGTTAAATGTGATTTTTTGCAACTTCGATTTTAATAATAAAACCTTCATATATGATTTCCATTCATGATAGTCATATGGAGTAAGAAGTACAACTTTTACAAATTCATTATAAAAAAAAAAGAACAATAGAGTAACTATAAATTACCCCTCATAATACAAGCAAATAACCCCTTTGTGCCAAAGAAAATGCCACCTTTTTTTGCAAATTTACAAGTTATGCCAAAGTACCTATCTGGATTCAAACTAAAATTTGTAATTCTAGAAAACTATCTACAAAAAGTGCACGTATAAAACTAAATTGTTCCTTAATACCTTCTTGATGCCACAATAATTGGGAAAAATAAAGTATAGAGAAAAAATTTATGAGATTGGAGGATAAAAATAAAGGTCTAACTTTGAGATGGAAAAAAATGCATCAAACTATGAAATTTTGAAAAATAACCTACACCACTATAAAATTGACAAAGCTACCTTTTCAACAATATTTCATTTGAAAAATTTTGCCTTTTAGATTGAAATTTATATCCATTTGAAAAAAAGGCCCTATTTAGGGCTTAGAGGGCCAAACACAAGAACTTGGGGGTTGGAATTGTTACCCAATTTTCACCTACGGGCTCAATCAGGTGTTCAGGAAGGCCAAATGGAGACATTGTTGCGCATGATTAAATCATACCCCTGATGCATTTCTTAAGGAGCTCAATTGAAAAGTCTACCTCATTCAAGTTTGGCATAAAATTCCTTTAAGGAGAAAGTTGGCAAGACCTTCTAGATGTCTTGCCGACTAGCAGGGGTTCTATTCATTTTTGAAATGTCCTGGTCGGCCAGACATTTTAATTGCCAGGAGATCTTGGTGAAGGGTTGCCTTCGGCATAAGGTCTGGCCAAAGGATAAGGTCTCGACGAAAGCTTGTGCCTTCGCTATGAAGTCCCACCGAACAAGCAAAGTCTCCCCGATATGAAATGAGTTCACCGAAAGGAAGCATCTTCTCCAAAAGGTCTGGCCGACTACTAATGGTCTCACCGAAGTTTTTTGCTTTTGGCATAAGGTTGTGCCTTCGGAGTGATGTCCTGCCAATTGCTTCAGGTCTCGGTGACGGTATGGGGGCTTCATTGTAAGGTCTCACTGTTAGGGTGAGATCTCGCCGAAGTGAAGTGGTCTCAGCGAAGGGAACAAGCTCAGCATAAGATCTGGCCGAGAAACATAGGCCTCGGCGACAAGATGAGAGTTCGGCGAAAGGTCTCGTTGACCAGGAAGTGTCTTCCCGACTGGATGGGATCTCGCCAAAACAAGAAGGATCGCCACGAGGTCTTCTGGAAAGAGAAATGTCTTTCTGACATGGTGTGGTCTCGGCGAATGGTGATGTCTTCGGGGAGATGTCTCCCCGACCGAGGGTGGTCTTGCCGAAACAAAAGGGGCTCGATGTAATGTTTGGCGCTCGGTGTAAGGTCTTGTCAACCGCTGATGGTCTTGCCGATAGGGGGTGCCTTTAGTATAATGTTTTGAGCTCGGAGAGAAGTCTCACCTACCCGATTGTCTCACCGACTATTAAGCACAGGAGGATGGGCTCTTACCAAAACAAGATGGCTTCGCCAAGATGTCTCACCGACCCTATGGGGTCTTGCTAAAAGAAAGTGAGCTCAGAAAAAACATGAGGTCCTGTTGAAGGATGAAGGATCTCAGTATAGTGTTTTTCCTTCGGTAGAAGGTCTCACCAACACATGGATGTCCTGTCGATGGAGGATCATAGTGGTATAACTCACAAAGATCGGTATGACCTCTTGCCGACTAAAGGAGCTCTTGTCGAATACGGATGACTAAATGATGGAAAGGGATATCGGTATGACTCCTGAGGGCTCACCATTAGGTCTTCCCAAAAGTGAAAGATCTTGTCAATGGTCTGGGTGACAGCCACTATGGATGTCGTTATAACTTTTGAACTCGCCATGTGGTCTTGCCGATCGTCATGAGCTATGCCGATAACTGCTACAAGGTCTAATCGCATCGAGGAGACACATTTAGTGTCTCACCGACATGCAATTTTGTCTGAAGGACCTCTGACTGTCTAAAAATCTATGTGGCTTGAGTTCGACCAATCGGAGGGAGTTGAGGATGCACCATGAGTCATTTGACTGTTTGACCCCCCCCTTTGCAAAGAATATCAACAGAATGAAAGCAACATGGATCTACTCTAAGATAAAGTGATGAATCAGTTCGATATCCAGGAGGTGTCATCGATAAACAAAAGGGTAGAGACTGCAGGGACAGCTGGGATATCAACTAGCAAGGGTGGATCGGCATAAATGATAATGCTTTAGAGAATTCAAGGCAGCACGACAAGGAGGTTCAAAGGTGGACACAAGGACCAAAAGTAAATGCGTTGTGAAAGATCAAGGAGGCCATTCCTGGAGCAACTCTTCACCGACATGGATAGCGGGGATGCAACATTAACTTCCTTCAAAAGATCTAAAGGCAGATCCTTCTAGAGGCTGATATTTTTGTAAGCCCTAGGGGCCGACACATCTTTTGTATATAAGGAATTTTTGCCTCTTTGTAAAGGAGTTGGGATTATGCATTCTACTAGAATATGTGCCTCAATTCTTACTGACATGTAACTCCTGCAGGGCAAAGTCACTGTGACATTATTCATGTCTGGCCGACTAGCTGTTCTGAGTCCTTTGAAATGTTCATGTCGCTAAGACAGTGGTGATGTCTTACCGAATGAAGTCCATCACTGTGACAAAGAGCATTCATTGTGACCTTTTGGCGATTGGAGAATGTCTCACCGATAGCATATGGCTATCGGGGTAACTCAAGGGCATCGAAAAGATCTCTCAGTGATAATGAAAGGTCACGCTGATGGGAGTTTTCTCTTGGTGCTTTCACAGTGACAAAAGACTTCGGTATGAAGTCTTGGCAAAGGGTGCTTGGTCTTGCCAATGGGGATTCAACTCAAGTCATCGGTGTAGCTCTCGGTGCCCGGTGAAATGTCTTGGTGAAGTCAAATGTCTTGCTGACTCAGCAAGACATGGGCGCTCGATATGTGGTCTCGATGAAAGACATAAGTCTTGCCGACTGGTGAATGCAGTGCTCAGGGTGACTTAAGACCTCGGTATAAGGTCTTGGCGAAGACGATAAGTCTCGCCGACTCTTCGATGTTTTGGTATGACATGTTTGGCCGGTGTAAGGTCTTAGCGAAAGACTTAAGTCTTGCCGACTCAGTAAGACTTGGATGAACTTGATGTAAAGTCTCGGTGAAAGACGAATGTCTTGCCAACTATCAAGTGCTTCGGTGAAACGTGAGGAGACTCGATGAGAACTCTTGGCGAATGGTAAAGTCTTGCTGATGGAAAAGTTGAAATCAATGTGACTTGTGAGCATCGGTAAAACATCTTGCCGATGGAGGAATCTCTTGCCGATAGAAACAAAATGGATGACAATGGATTCGGTATGTCTCATGGTGTTTGTTATAATGTCCTACCAATTGTTGGCATCTATGACGATAGCGATATGAAGACTTTGTGGCATTGGGGAGACACTGTTAGTGTCTCACTGATATGCCAACAAAGTTGAACATCTTTGACCAGAATGACCATCCTATGTGTAGCATCGTGGACCAATCAGAGGAAGCGATTTTCAAATGGATGGCAGTTAGATTTTTACAACTGTTGCGATGCTGGAGCTGAATAGCATGTAGGGAAAAATCAATTGCTCGAGAGGAAACTTCTACGATGGGGCAATGGCGGATAAGGATGAACAGAAGGTAAAAATCAAAATGTGATAAGATTTAAAGGATCGATTCTGATTTGGAGACAGAGTGGTGAATCAGATTGTAGAGAGCATTTTCTATAACTGGATGAATAGTGAATGAAGCTACTATGAACTAATACCAGAGAGTTGTATCTCTAATTGTATGTAATTGTTGTTACTATAATACAAAGAGATTCAACTTGGTGTGGTGGGTTTTTTACCAAAAGGGTTTCCCACATAAATCTGTTGTTCATTGTCTTTGAGTATCTTCTCTATTTCTGTAAATATTTCATGTGTGTCTTAATTGGATTGTAATTAGAAAAAATTAAAAGTACTGTATGATTACTCCTCTGTCGTGTTGACGTTAGGAAAGTTGCTTCTGCACCATTGCTTTCCTTACAAGTGGTATCAAAGCCTGGCCAGTTGTGTTATCCTTGTGAGAGGGTTGGGTTTTTTGTGTCAATTCTTTTTCAGTGGGATTTTGGTAGAGGTCTGATAGTTTAATTGCAAATTAAGATAGCGAGCACATCCGAAAGGATGGATATAGAGAAATTCAATGGTAGCAATTTTGAGCTGTGGAAGCTCAAAATGGAAGATCTATTAGTAGACCGAGATCTTTGGACTATTGTGTTTGGAACAATGCCCCATGGCATGAAGCAAGAGGATTGGGACCATGCAGATAGAAAGTCTAAGGGGCTGATAAGGCTCTATTTGGCAGACTCTGTTCTTCTAAACGTGCATGAAGAAAAGACTGCATCTTCCTTGTGGAAAAGACTAGCATCTATTTATCAAGGAAAGTCCTTGGTGAACAAGTTGTTCTTGAGGAAGAAGTTGTACTCTTTGAGAATGCAAGAGGGAGGATCTGTTGCTGATCACTTGAATACTTTAGACATGTTGATTGCTCAGTTAACATCTGTTGGTGTGAAGATTGAAGATGAAGATCATTGCATGCTGTTGCTATGTTCTTTGCCAAATTCTTGGGATCATCTGGTGATGGCTATTGGGAGTACGACATCAACTTTCAAGATGGAAGATGTTGTTGCTTCTTTGTTGTTGGAAGAGATGAGAAGAAAATATTCTGAGATGGAAAAGGAGGCTCTAGCTGCCAGAGGCAGATCAAAGGAGAAAGGCAAGAAGAAGGACAAGAAGTCCAAATCAAAATCAGAAGGGAGATAAAAGTCTCCTGGCAAGAAATCCAAGGTGAAATGCTAGAATTGTGGGCAACTTGGTCATGTCTGAAGGGATTGCAAGGAGGAGAAAAAGAAGAAGAAGAACTCTTCTAGAAATGATTCTTCTCAGAGTGATGCTGACACCTTCATTGCAGCTTTGGCTACACAGGCATCAGATAATGTCTGGCTGATTGATTCTGGAGCATCTTTCCACATGACATCTCATAGAGATTGGTTCACAAAGTATGAAGAATATAATGGTGGAAAGGTGTACTTGGCAAGTGATTCATCTTTGGAAATTTTTGGTCGTGGAAGAGTCAAAATTCAATTCCTTGATGGAAAGAGTGAAGGAATCAATGATGTAATGCATATACAAGTAAACAATGATTGCTACTGTAAGTAAGCTGAATGATATTGGAGTGCATGTCACATTCTCTGGAAATGGTTGCAAGATGACTAGAGGCTCTATGGTGCTAGCAAGGGGTGCTCGTATTGGTACCTTGTATAATTTGGATGCACAAGCTATTCAATGCAATAGTGTCTATGCGAAGTCACGAAGCTCCTCATGGAGGTAGAAAGGAAGCGATCCACGATTAAGATGATAAGCCATGGAGGTTAAACTTCGTGAGAGAAAGAACCGTACTTTCTGGCATCATAGGCAGCCACATTGGTGAAAAAGTTTAAAAACCTTGAAAAATAAAAGCTTGTTAGAAGGGCTTGAAGATTGTAACATTGGGTTCGAATTTTGTGAACATTGCATATATAGTAAACAACATAGTGTTTCATTTTATTCCAGTCCTCACAAATCTTCTAGTTTGCTTGATTATACACATTTTGATGTGTTTGGTCCAGTGAATATTCCTTCTTTGTCTAAATCAAGATACTATGTGTCGTTTATTGATGATTATTCAAGAAAAACATTTGTATATTTTCTAAAAAGCAAATCAGAAGTGTTCAGTCGGTTTAAGGAATTTAAAAACCTTGTAGAAAATCAGACTGGTAGAAAAATAAATTTTTTAAGGATTGACAATGGCGGTGAGTTTTGTTCAGATGAATTCAAGATGCTGTCTGAGATCATGGGATTAAAAGACATAAAACTACACCTTACCTCCCATAGCAAAATGGAGTTCTTGAAAGAGTTCAACAAGGCAGTAATGGAAAGAGCATGAAGTATGCTGAGTAGTGTTGGCTTGGAGGAGGATTATGGGCTAAAGTAGTCTGACATGTTACTTGGTAAGCCGTTCCTCCTAACTCTACTCTTGTTGAGCCTTTGGAAGCATGGTCTAGAAGCTCTCTCTAGAAATATTAGTGTCTTTGGGTGAGGCATATGCATATGTGCCATTTGAAAAGATCCAAGTTGGAAAAAAAGCTATAAAAGCTGTATTTTATTGGCTATAGTCTTTGGCATAAAAGGATACAAGCTTTGGAACCACGAGAATTTGAGAAGGTTTTTGTATAGCAGAAGCGTTATCTTTCATGAGCTAAAACCTTCTACATTGGATTTGCAGTCAGAGAAGAAATCAGAAAATGAAAAGGATGTAGCAGAAATTCCTCCGACACCAGATAAAGAGGAATTGAAAAATCAAAATGTACCTGATATTGAGGAAAGCTCAAGTAGCTCTGAAAGTTCTGAAAAAGATGAAGAACTCCCTCATTTTCGACGTGAGGAGGTCAACTCGTGAAAGAAAGCAACCTGATAGTTATGGGTTTTCTTTAATAGAATCTACTTGTGCCTATGCTTTAATTTCTAGCATTGATGAACCTAGGACTGTGAAAGAGGCATTTAAAATGTCTGATTCAAACTCTTGGTTGGAAGCCATGAATGAAGAAATGGCATCATTAGAAAAGAATGATACCTGGAGTTTGGTTCCATTTCCTAAAGGCAGACAAGCTGTGGGCTGCGAATGGGTATTTAAAAAGAAAATTGGTCTAGATGACAGTGTAGAAAAATACAAAGCAAGGTTGGTTGCAAAAGGTTATTCCCAGGTAGAGGGAATTGATTATGGAGAAATCTTTTCTCCTATAGCTAAGCTAACATCTATTAGATTTCTTTTGTCACTTGCAGCAACGTATGACTTAGAAATTGAACAGATGGATGTGAAGACAGTGTTTTTTCATGGTGATCTTGAAGAAGAAATTTATATGTCCCAGCCGGAGCACTTTGTGGAAAAAGGTAAGGAAAAACTATTTTGCAAGTTGAAGAAATATTTGTATGGTTTAAAACAGTCTCCTAGAATGTGGTACCAAAAAATTGACACTTTTGTTTTGTCATTGGGATTTGTAAGATCAAAATGTGATCATTGTGTATATTTCAAAGCTGAAAGTGATCAAGTCCTTATTATTGCACTCTATGTTGATGATATGTTGTTCATAGGAGATAGTAAGCTAATGATTTCTGATCTTAAGTCTCAGTTGTCTGCAAAGTTCAAAATGAGAGATCTTGGTGCAGCAGGGTATATTCTGGGAATGGAAATAACTAGGGATAGGAAAAATGGAAAACTTTGGCTCAATCAGAGTAAGTATATCATGACTGTTCTAGAGAGATTTTGTATGACTGAGTGCAAGCAGCTAGTTGTTCTAGTTACACAGGGAATGAAACTATCTATTGAGGATTGTCCAAAATCTCTTACTGAGATGGATGACATGACCAGTGTTCCATATGCTAGTGTAGTTGGCAGTCTTACGTATGCAATGATCTGTACAAGGCCAGACATTGCCCAAGTAGTGGGAGTTCTTAGTCGGTTTATGGCTAATCCCGGAAGGACACATTGGGATGCTGTGAAGAGAGTGTTTAGATATCTGAAGGGCACTTCAGACTATGCTTTGTGTTTCCATGGTAACTTGGTTGAATCACAGAGGACTCTCAGCATTCAAGGTTATGTAGATTTCGATTGGGCAGGGGACATTGATAGCAAAAGATCCACCAGTGGATATGTTTTCATGATGAATGGTGGTGTAGTGAGTTGGGTGAGCAAGCGGCAGGCTGTAGTCACTTTGTCCACTACAGAGGTAGAATACATAGCAGCTACACATGCCTATAAAGAAGTAATCTGGTTAAAACGTTTGTGTTCTAACATTGGTTTTGATGCAAGAAAAATTACTATTTACTATGACAGTCATAGTGCTATATGTTTGGCAAAGAATCCTACTTTCCATGCCAGGATGAAACATATAGATGTATAGTATCATTTTGTACGGGATATGGTGGAGGATGGGAAGGTCTCTTTGGAGAAAGTGGATACTCTGGAAAATGTTGCAGATGCATTGATGAAGCCTATGAGCATAGACAAATACAGGTGGTAAGCCAGTTCGATGGCCCTCCTAGCCCATGTTTTTTAGTAGTTTGATTATGCTCTGGAGGTGTCAGTAAGATCTTCGTCAAGTGGGAGCTTGTTTGAATATGTGCCTCAATTCTTACTAACATGTAACTCCTGCAGGGAAAAGTCATTGTGACATTATTCATGTATGGCCGACTAGCTGTTTTGAGTCCTTTGAAATGTTCATGTCGTTGAGACAGTGGTGATGTCTTGCCGAATGAAGTCCATCGCTGTGACAAAGAGCATTCGCTATGACCTTTTGGCAATTAGAGAATGTCTCACCGATAGCATATGGCTATCGGGGTAACTCAAGGGCATCAGGAAGATCTCTCAGTGATAATGAAAGGTCATGCCGACGGGAGTTTTCTCTTGGTGCTTTCACGGTGACAAAAGACTTCGATATGAAGTCTTGGCGAAGGCTGTCTGGTCTTGCCGACGGGGATGCAACTGAAGTCATCAATGTAGATCTCGGCGCCCAGTGAAACATCTTGGCAAAGTCAAATGTCTTGCTGACTCGAAAAGACATGGGCACTCGGTATGTGGTCTTGGCGAAAGACATAAGTCTTGCCGACTGGTGAATGTAGCGCTCAAGGTGACTTAAGACCTTGGTATAAGGTCTTGGCCAAGACGATAAGTCTCGCCAACTCTTCGATGTTTTAGCATGACATGTTCGGCTGGTGTAAGGTCTTAGCGAAAGACTTAAGTCTTTCTCACTCAGTAAGACTTGGATGAACTCGGTGTAAAGTCTTAGCGAAAGATGAATGTCTTGCCGACTGTCAAGTGCTTCGGTGAAACTTGAGGAGACTCGATGAGAACTCTTGGCGAACGGTAAAGTCTTGCCAATGGCAAAGTCGAAATCAATGTGACTTGTGAGCATCAGTAAAATGTTTTGCTGATGGAGGAATCTCTTGCTGATAGAAACAAAATGGATGACGATGGATTCGGTATGTCTCATGGTGTTCGTTATAACGTCCTACCAACTATTGGGATCTATGATGATAGCGATATGAAGACTTTGTGGCATTGGGGAGGCATTGTTAGTGTCTCACTGATATGCCAACAAAGTTGAACGTCTTTGACCAGAATGACCATCCTATGTGTAGCATCGTGGACCAACCAGAGGAAGCAATTTTTCAATGGATGGTAGCTAGATTTTTGCAACTATTGTGATGCTGGAGCTCAACAGCATGCAGGGAAAAATCAATTGCTCGAGAGGAAACTTTCTACGATGGGGCAATGGCAGATAAGGATGAATAGAAGGTAAAAATCAGAATGTGATAAGATTTAAAGGAACGATTCTGACTTGGAGATAGAGTGGTGAATTGGATTGTAGAGAGCATTTTCTGTAACTGGATGAATAGTGAATGAAGCTACTATGAACTAATACCAGAGAGTTGTATCTTTGATTGTATGTAATTATTGTTATTGTAATACAAAGAGATTCAACTTGCTGTGGTGGGTTTTTTCCCGAAAGGGTTTCCCACGTAAATCTGTTGTTCATTGTCTTTGAGTATCTTCTCTATTTCTGTAAATCTTTCATGTGTGTCTTAATTAGATTGTAATTAGAAAAAATTAAAAGTATTGTATGCTTACTCCCCTGTCATTTTGATGTTAGGAAAGTTAGTTCTGCACCGTTGCTTTCCTTACACATTCTAGAGAGTTAGTGATTTTTCCTAAAATCCTTTCTCAATTGATGTAGATTTTGTAACTCATTTAGAGTTCTCCTTATGCTTTTCTGAAGTTTGTGACTTTTTCAGTCCTCTCTCAGATTAGCAAACTTCTGTAACTCATTTTGGAGCATGTTATATAAAATTTACCTTGGTTACCATTGATGGTTCATTTTTTGCCTTCTAGTTCTTGTGAAGTATTGTGCATTTTTAAGTGATTCATCAAGCTACTTAGTGAAATCTTTCTTTTCCTTATAGCTTTGTTTCATGTTAGCATGCCTTTCTTTGCAAAAGTAGTATCATGTAGGTTATAAACTGTGTTTACTCAATTGCACATGAGCTTTTAATTTGTGAAAATCTACTTTTCCTTCTTGAAAGTGTGTGCATGTCAAACCTGTTTGTATGCATAATCTACAGAATCTTGTTGTGCAGTCCCATGTCCATCATCAGTATTCAAGTGTAACCTAAGTATTACATTGCTCTTATCAGTTCAGTGTATCACCATAGCATTAGTTTTATTTTTATGCACTCGTTCTCCCTTTCCCTTTACAGAATCAGTAGTTTAGGTGACACCAAAGGAAGTCGGCCTTCTCCAGAGGTTGAACTCTATTTACAAGTGACCCACAGCTTTAGAGGTCTTCCCATGTTACACTGAGGTGTTGAACACTAGTTTCAACAAGGGTGCAACTTCAGATTGATAACAGTTTTTGCACACCCGGTGGGACCATGAACTACTTCTCAGTTCATGTTTATGCATTTTATTGCTGCTATTTGGTATGCACAATAGTAGTTTTAGCCTTTTGGAGGCATTTTCTTTACATACCTGGCAACTCTGGGGAATAACAACTGGTTTCAAGTAGATTAAGTGCTGGTATGTTCTTATCTCCAGAAAATCATATCTATGTTTTCTTGTTTTACAAGAAATTTTAATGCATTTCCAGCTTCTATGAATGCTCCAAAATGTCTACATTTTATGAAGACATGTTCTATCATCTAGCTTGCATGAAACTGCTAATTATCCCTCATTTCATGAAAATTCTGCTCATATACCCAATTATCAGCCATGTCAAAATGAGTATGCAACTGTTTTTAGTCCAAGTATCTTTGCTACAGGAGATTATCAATATTCCCCACAAGTTTTCCACCCTCCCACCCCTACTCAGTTTGTGCATCAGCCCATATATGTCCAACAATAGTCTCAGCAAAATCATCATAATGCGAACTAACATGTTTGTTCACATGCCCAATCTCAAGGAGTTAACAACATGTGCATCGATGACATAATCTCTAATTTTCAAAGACAAATGTTGGAGATTGAAGGACAGCAGGAGATCGATTGGCAACAAGAAAAAAAAGCTTACCAAGCTCAAAAAAGTGAGAAGGAATGGGAGGCCAAAAGGAGGCAATTTGAAGAGAGCCTTGCCCAACAGCTGGCTACAAAAGATGCAGAAATGAGGCTAAAATTTTCTAAACAAGAGGTTCCTAAGTATAAGTTTTCCAACTTTAGGCAAAGTCAACCTCTTGGATCCCCTAGTAGGTCTTCTTAGTTTGAAATTCCAAGCTTTAAGGGGTTCAATTCAATGCAAGAAAATGTAGTACCTAAACAAGATCAGTCCATCATCCCTCAAGAGCAATTCATTGATTCAGATGACTTACTCCTCATGGAGAGGATCAGCAAAGTAAATCCAATGCATTTAGTTGTATCATGTTACCGACTGCAGCAAGAAAAGCTCAAACAAGATGAGGGGCAGATGAAACAATAGGAGGGGGCCTCAAAGTACAAACTTCCAAGTTTCAGGCAGGGTGAATCTAGCATGGATAGCTACGATGAAATTGCTAGGTTGGAGAAGCACTTGTTTTCAGTTCCAAGCTTCAAGCAGATTGCTTCTTCTCAAAGCTCAAAACTAACTGAAGATCTTCCTCAAGTGGAAGACACTTGCAAGATTGCAGTTTCAGAACAACTAGAAGACATCAAACAATTTGGGCAGTTGTCGATTGATGATAGTCAGCAAGATAATGGAGCATTAGACTTGGAAGAAAAGCCTAAAATTGAACCTGATTCTATCCTCCAAGGTGAGAGTCTTGATTTTTTTGAGCATGTTCTAGATGAGGAAGCCAATGTTGAGCTTTTTGAAGAGTTGTGTACATGTATTATTGAACAGTTTTGTTCAACATTGGATGGAAAAGAATGAGAAAAAGTTGAGGGTTATGATGATCTTGAGCAGCAACTTGTAGAGGTGTTGAAACTACGGGAGGAGCCTCATGAACCTATTTTACAAGATTATATCTAGTTAGAGGAGCTTCCATTCTATTGTGCAGAAGAACTTGAGATTTCATCACTGCTAGAATTGTTGCCTTCCTTTATTGAGGAAAACAAGCCTGGATCGGAATGTAATTCTTCTAGTAATGATAAGAACTATGAGCAGCTTCCTTTCTAGAGTATAAAGGAGCCAGAGGCTGATGTATTGACTGAAGGTATGTTGGAGGAAGCCATCTCATTATTCTCCATTAAAGGAATGCATGTTCATTTTGGAAAGCATGTGCATGCTAACGAGATTTCTATTTTCCCACCAAGTCAGTCACTGAGGTTAGATCTTTCCAGCCAACAAGGTGATAAAGAGGCAGCTCATGACCAAGAGATCAGCAAGGAAAGTTCAAGCTTTACCCTTACTAGAGGCTTCCCTATCAGATATTTTGCCTAGATGGAGTTCAATACAACGCCAATGATTAGTCTTGCACCCATACACGAAGACACAATAGAGGATGTTATTAAGGATGCACTGGCAGCCAAGCAAGAATATGTTTAGTTCACTTATCCTCCTTTGGTTGACAATGTATATGATCTATTTAGTGAGGTAAGTAAGCTTGTTCACCTCTTTCAAGAGTTTGTGCATCGCCTTGTTAAACATTTTTCTATTTTTCATTTTTACTCAGCTGTCCTTAGGCATTCTAGTCATTATACTTTGAAAAGAAATGGCAGCTATTTCAACAATCCTGTGAATGGTTTTGTTTGACCAATTTCTTACTGGTTAGTGTAGGGTGGGTTTAGTTGCAATTTTTCAATTCCCTAAGTGTTGTTCCAGCACAGTAAATAGTTTTACTTCTGTCGCTTTCCTATTTTCAATAAGTTTCCAAGTGTTCTATTGAGTTACAAATGTGCTATAGTCATCTACAAAGCTGCTCCAAGCCTGTTCCTGATTTTTCCCAATGAATCCTTGCCCAATGGATAGGCCTAGGCTACTGGATTCCATGTTCAGCAAGCAAACATCCAGCAAAGGTTGCCAGAAATGTTACCCAATTTTCACCTACGGGCTCAATCAGGCAGGGGAATCTGTGTTTCAGGTGTTTAGGAAGGCCAAATGGAGACATTGTTGTGCCTGATTAAATCATACCCCTGATGCATTTCTCAAGGAGCTCAGTTGAAAAGTCTGCCTCAATCAAGTTTGGCATAAAATTCCTTTAAGGAGAAAGTCAGCAAGACCTTCCAGATGTCTTGCTGACTAGCAGGGGTTCTATTCATTTTTGAAATGTCCCAGTCGGCCAGACATTTTAATTGCCAGGAGATCTTGGTGAAGGGTTGCCTTTGGCATAAGGTCTGGCCGAAGGATAAGGTCTCGGCGAAAGCTTGTGCCTTCGCTATGAAGTCCCACCGATCAAGCAAAGTCTCCCCGATATGAAATGAGTTTGCCGAAAGGAAGCATCTTCGGCAAAAGGTTTGGCCAACTACTAATGGTCTTGCCGAAGTTTTTTGCTTTTGGCATAAGGTTGTGCCTTCAGAGTGATGTCCTACCGATTGCTTGAGGTCTCAGCGATGGTATGGGGGCTTCACTGTAAGCTCTCACCGAAGTGAAGCGGTCTTAGCGAAGGAAACAAGCTCGGCATGAGGTCTGGCCAACAAACATAAGCCTCGGCGACAAGATGAGAGTTTGGCGAAAGGTCTCGCCAACCAGGCAGTGTCTTCCCAACTGGATGGGCTCTCGCCAAAACAAGAAGGATCACCACGAGGTCTTCCAGAAAGAGAAATGTCTTTCCGACATGGTGTGGTCTTGGTGAATGGTGATGTCTTCGGGGAGATGTCTCCCCAATCGAGGGTGGTCTCGCCGAAACAAAAGGGGCTTGATGTAATGTTTGGCACTTGGTGTAAGGTCTTACCGACCGTTGATGGTCTTGCCAATAGGGGGTGCCTTCAGTATAATGTTTTGAGCTCAGAGAGAAGTCTCACCGACCCGATTGTCTCACCAACTGTTAAGCACAAGAGGATGGGCTCTCGCCAAAACAAGATGATTTCGCCAAGATGTCTCGTCGACCAGATGGGGTCTTGCCAAAAGAAAGTGAGCTCGGTGAAAACATGAGGTCCTGCCAAAGGATGAAGGATCTTGGTATAGTGTTTTTCCTTCGGTAGAAGGTCTCACCGACACATGGATGTCCTGCCAATGAAGGAGCACAACAGTATAACTCATGAAGATTGGTATGACCTCTTGCCGACTGAAGGAGCTCTTTCTAAATGCAGATGACTAAGCAATGGAAAGGGATATTAGTATGACTCCTAAGGGCTCACCATGAGGTCTTCCCCAAAGTGAAAGGTCTTGCCGATGGTCTGGGTGATAGCCATTGTGGATGTTGTTATAACTTTTGAACTTGCTATGTGGTCTTGCTGATTGTCATGAGCTATGCCGATAACTGCTGCAAGGTCTAATCGCATCGAGGAGCCACATTTAGTGTCTCACTGACATGCGATTATGCCTGAAGGACCTCTGACCATCTGAAAATATATGTGGCTTGAGTTTGACCAATCGGAGGGAGCTGAGGACGCACCATGAGCCATTTGATTGTTTGACCCCCCCTTTGCGAAGAAAATCAATAGAATGAAAGCAACGTGGATCTGCTCTGAGATAAAGTGATGAATCAGTTTGATATCCAGGAGGTTTCATCGATAAATAGAAGGGCAGAGACCACAGGGATAGCTGGGATATCAACTGGCAAGGGCAGATCGGCATTAATGATAATGCTTTAGAGAATTCAAGGCAGCTCGACAAGGAGGTTCGAAGGTGGACACGAGGACCAGAAGTAAATGCATTGTGAAAGATCAAGGAGGCCATTCTTGGAGCAACTTTTCACCGACATGGACAGCGGGGACACAGCATTAACTTCCTTCAAAAGATCTAAAGGTAGATCCTTCTGGAGGCTGATATTTTTGTAAGCCCTAGGGGCCGACACATCTTTTGTATATAAGGAATTTTTGCCTCTTTGTAAAGGAGTTGGGATTATGCATTCTAGAGAGTTAGTGATTTTTCCTAAAATCCTTTCTCAACCGATGTAGATTTTGTAACTCATTTAGAGTTCTCCTTATGCTTTTTTGAAGTTTGTGACTTTTGCAGTCCTCTCCCAGATTAGAAAACTTTTTTAATTCGTTTTGGAGCATGTTATATAAAATTTACCTTGGTTACCATTGATGGTTCATTTTTTGCCTTGTGGTTCTTGTGAAGTATTTGGCATTTTTAAGTGATTCATTAAGCTACTTAGTGAAATCTTTCTTTTCCTTATAGCTTTGTTTCATGTTAGCATTCCTTTCTTTGCAAAAGTAGTATCATGTAGGTTATAAACTGTGTTCACTCAATTGCACATGAGCTTTTAATTTGTGAAAATCTACTTTTCCTTCTTGAAAGTGTGTGCATGTCAAACCTGTTTGTATGCATAATCTACAGAATCTTGTTGTGCAGTCCCATGTCCATCATTAGTATTCAAGTGTAACCTAAGTATTCCATTGCTCTTATCAGTTTGGTGTATCACCATAGAATTAGTTTTATTTTTATGCACTCCTTCTCCCTTTCCCTTTACAAAATCAATAGTTTAGGTGACACCAAAGGAAGTTGGCCTTCTCCGGAGGTTGACCTATGCTTACAAGTGACCCACAGCTTTAGAGGTCTTCCCATGTTACACTGAGGTGTTGAACACCAGTTTTAACAAGGGTGCAACTTCAAATTGATAACAGTTTTATTTGGCTCTTCATCGTTAACGGGACCAGCAGCTTACCTCATAATTTAAATAAATTTGTCGCCTAGCAATGACAACACTATTGGGGTCGAGTAGAGTAGAGATGATGAGATGAGGTCACACCACCTAGTGCTTAGCCCCCCATACGTAAGGTGACCATAGCCTAAGAAGCCACATGACTATTCACTAACCCCAAATTAAAATTCAATCATAGGTCTTAAAAACTTTTGTTTTATTGAAAAAAACTGTGAAATAAAGAGAATATTGTACCATCAGACACATGAAAAGATAATTGTTGAAAAAGTTGCAAACTGGTGCCAAAAATGACGTAAGAGAATTTGCAAAAGAATATTTTCTAATGCCAAGAATATTCTTCTCTGCCAACAACTGTAAATCTAATAGTGACTATCCCATATGGTATAGATTTTATACTGTAAAAAAAATTTGTGATGAAAATCTAAAAAACCTCTTATGCCCCCAAACAAAATTGTCAAAAATTGATGATTTGACAATAAATATTTAGGTTTTTGGGCCTTATGGACACAATGGAAAAATTATATTTAGTTTGAAGTTCCTAAGAAATTTAGCTTCTTTTAGATTTGGCAACTATAACCCTCAACTTGAAGCCCTTGTAGATCAGTAAAAACATAACAAAATTTGATGAAATAGAAGGCAAACCTGACTTTCTTTGATGCCCTAAATTCAACCATGAGGTCCTTGAAATCTAAAAATACAGCCAAAAAAATCTTCAATCCAATATAAATTCCTCATATATGGGAAAGAATCTACAATACTGGAGCTTCGATACCATGTAGGAGTAAATGGTGATTCCCAACACCCCCAAGAATGGTTTCTAGACCAAAACATCTTCCACAAGAGAGAAAAAGGAAAGAATAGTTTGATGTATTATGAATGCAATATTGATGTAAATGTACATGAGAGGCCTTGCTTATAAAGGAAAGGTGAGGGATAGGATTGTGACATGTGTCTTAATCATATGTTATGAAACAACTATTAAATGACCTAAGTAGCCAACATTAAATAAAATTCAAAAAGATAAGATAGGATAAGATCTTATCTTGACAACTATGTCTTATAGAAAGACACCTACGACCTAAGTAAACTTAACGTGTGAATAAGTCCCCTTGCTAAGATTAGCTAGGTACAAGACATTTATTCACACCAAAAACAATATGAGTAACAATGCTTTCAATTTGTGTTGAACATCAAATATAGAATATTAACAATTAATTTTTTATTTGTTATCCATCTAAGATCAAAGAAAAATGACATGCTATCTTTTTTATTAATGATGAGTACATGTCTATTGTGTAAATTTTAGTATGACTAGAAATTTATGATCCATTTCTATGCTTTATTCCGTAGTATTTACTTTGGTATACATGTCACACTTGGAATGGGTGGTGTATTTCATACTCAATAAACTATGTATTCAAGTGAATAATTAATATAATTTATATATTTTTTTTTGAAACCTAGTTAATCTTAAATTCAATTTATGTAAATTATTTTATTTTATTTCTTTGGGAACATTACATGGGAATTTTGAATTTAATATGCTTATTGATTTGGTTTTTCATTGAAATAATTTTTGATTAATTTTTTTTGTCCTATAGGATTAATTTTGAAGGACATGAAATCTTGAACAATGAGATTGCTAAAGTGATGTAAATAGAACAAATTTTACATATAGGATCAAAGAATTAATGATCATATTCACAAGGATTTATACTTCTAGTGCTCAATCTATCTTGAAGAACCCCTTACTCAAATATAATCTAGTTTTTTTTATCAAATTATTTTCTCAACTAATTTGGGCATATAGTGCAACAACAAGACTTATCTATTGATTTCAACTTCACTTACAATTATATCTAAGGTTTATGTAAAATTATAATGAAGATAAATTATTAGTTCTACAAATCCATTGTTGGAGACTTTGTCAATTCATGGTAATTTGATTATTAGGATCTCTATGATTAGGATAATAATTAGATAAAAACAAAATTTAACTTTGAAAGTTAAAACAATATTTCCCTATTTCAAATTATGTATTTAATGGCTTATTATCTAAAATTGAAATATTTAAATAACGAAATTATAGGGAATAAATTTTAGATTCCATAGAAAATAAGTCTATATATGTAGAACCATGAATTCTCAAGGGGTTAGAAACAAAACAAATGCTTCTTGTTAGATTAAAAAGTAAACTAAAGCTATCCAAAACCTAGTGTAAGAAACTAGATCAAATAGAACTATTTTACAATTATACAAAATCAAAATAATAGAATAAAGTTAGCTTCCATGAGAGAATGAAAATTCTTAAGAAGAAAACCAACATTATGATCGCTCATAATAGCATGAATATATAAAAATCTAGATTAAATGCATATATAGAAAAGAAGGGAGACAATACCAACCAATAAGAAAAGTGACTCCAACCTACACAAAAATGGGTAAGAATTACACTCATAAGAAGATGTCACATACCCATATTTGACCCAATCATTACAAATAAGAAAGATAAACTAAATGTGTAGGAAAATGCATAATATTTAACTAAGGGAAATAAAAAACCTATGCTAACAACCCCCCTTAAGCACAACTTTGGTGGGTGGAAAGATGGGTCTTGGAAAATGAAACCTAATGAGGTAATATTAAATAACTCAGTCTTTGCTCCACAAATGAAAAAATAGTTAATGAAGCTAAAGGGGAGAGGTATTATTAAACCTATTAGGTATTCTAAATTGGTATCTATTCTTGTCCCAATAATGAAGAAGAATGAGAAGATAAGAATGTGTATATTTCATAAATCTAAATATCGATTCTCTTAAGGATAACTACCCTCTCCCAAGATCATGGGCCATTTTTTTGTAGAAGGTGACAAGATAATAGTTAATGTCTATGGTGGATGCATTCTCAAGGAGCTAGAGTAGCACAAGACAACATTCTCTACTCCTTGGGGTACCTATGTTTATGTGAAGATGTCATTCAAGTTAAAGAATGCAGGTTACACTTTCTAAAGGGAAAAGGATATTGTATTTGTTGGTCTTATAGATGATATCATGGTTGTGTACTAAAATGACTTGATTGCCTATTCTAAAAAAATAGGTGATCATTGTGAGCACTTGGAGATGATTTTGAAAAGATTCCTTAAGTATGGGATTTAATTGAATCTAAAGGAGTGTATATTTAGTGTTGAAGAAAGCAATATATTGGGACACATTGTGTCAAAGGAAGGGCTGATTAAAGATGAAGGACAAGTAAAAGAAACTAACCTCAACCCTTAGTGAAATTTAGTCAAAGAAATGAAATCTTTCTTTGGGAAAATCAATTTTTTTGAGAGATTTATTTCTAACTTTGCTAAGAAGACTAAATCCATTTTCAAACTGATAATAAGGGAAAAATCAATTACATGGTGTGATGATCTAGTTTAAGTATTCAAAACACAAAAGAAGCTCTCAAAGAAGCACTTATTTTGGTAATCCCAAAATATTCAAAACTATTTTAGTTGTTCTATTTTACCTCTTTTTATATATGATTGTTGTTGTCTTGCTTCAAAAAACAAAGGTTATCAGCAACTTCTTGGTTTATTTAGTAAATCATTACAAGCTACTATGTTAAATTATTCAATCATGGAGATGTATGTGTATGACCTTGTAAAGGAAATATAAAATAGATCATACCTTATTATTGCAAAGGTTATTGTATGTGTGGACCATACAAAGTAGTGAAAGACTTTCATTCAACAAGAAGATTCAAGTAAAATATTTAGGTGGATCAATAATATCCAAGAGTATGTCATGGGAATATAGGTTACAAATTTGACTAGAGGTCAAGGCCTAGCCAAGATGATGAAAAATTATAATTTAGAAAAGTAGTAGAGGTAAATGAAATAGATTCAATCAATGTTTATGTCTCTTACTAGTTGAAGTGCAATTCATGGTATAAGAATTTTATCTTCTATTTAGAAAACATGAATTTCCCACGTCAAACGAGTGGAAATTAGTAAAGAACCCTCAAGTTGCAATCCAAAATGTGTGTATTGATACAAGGTAGATTAATATAAATAAATTATGATTGAATATGACAAATGTTTAGATCAAGTACAAGATGACAAAGTCATGAATGAGTTTCATCAAGGAATATTTGGAGGACACTTTAAAGCTAATACCACTACCCATAAGATCCTCAAGACATGGTATTGGTGGCCCACCTTGTTTAAGGATGTGGCTAAAATGGTAAGCAATTGTGACTCTTTCCAAAGTTTTTCTGATAACCTATATTTTGCAAGTGCACTCCCCCTAATGATAGTCATAGTTGAAGTTCCTTTCTAACAATGGGGTTAGACTTCATAGGGAAATTCAAGATATATCAAGCAATGGACATAAGTGGATTTTTCTAGCCATTGACTACTTCACCAAATGGGTTGAGTCAAGTCTAACCCACAATGCTACATCTAAGGTGGTAGTATATTTCTTGATCATTAATAAAATAACCAAGTTTGGTCTTCCCACAAATATTATTGCTAATAATGTAATGTTTTTTAATCTCAATATATGTTGAATATGTGTTCTAATTTTGGGATCAATACAACACATTCATCCCCTTATCATCCTCAAAGAAATGGACAGGTTAAATCCAACAAAAAGAGTCTTATGAAGATCATAAGAATAAATTTAAACATGAATAAGAAGAGGTCGGATGATAGCTTGAAATGTGCAATATGGATTGATATAATACCTTCAAGAAAGTTAGTAAAGGGATCTCATTTGACCTAGTCTATGCAATAGAATTCAAAATATTGATCAACCTGAAGTTACATTTTTAGAATTTATTACATGATATTGAAGAAGAAGAAGAAGATGGTGTAGCCTCTCAAAGAATCCTAGATTTGGAAAAGTTGTATGAAAATAGGAGAGATGCACATGATAAGGTTTTTCTATAGAAAAAAACAATGGAAAATCTCTTTGATAGGAAGACACTTCAAAGAAAATTCTAGGTTAGTGATTTTGTTCTCTTGTAGAATGCCAAACTGAATAGAGTTGGTCATGCATGGTCAACATCTGAAGCATTAATTTTTATAAGTAATGAGGAATTTTAACTAGTGAGTACATATCATATATACTTATATTTTGCTCTTTATTATTCATGACCCTTGTTTTTCATCATGATGTTTATTGTTTCAATCCCTTATTAAGTTTCTATTTTTTGTGGTATGCTTCCAAAGAATTATTTTGGATTCTCTTTATACCTACAAGAGACTCATATCCCAAACTAGAGCTCCACTATTAGGACCCCATCAAAATAATTATAAAAATCATCTAAGGCCTAACTCATTTTCTATTTTTTCTCTAATTATTATCTTATTGTATCCATGTAATGTCACTCATATGTTGTGAAAGCCAAGTGTTTAATCAAATCATAAGGTTTTGTCTATTTTTAGGGGCTTTTCTTTTCCCAAGCTATGGGATTTTGAGTGGAATTGGAATATAGGCACTAGGTATTTGGGTTATAGGTTCCCCTAAAATCTCAAACCCAACCCCCACTCTTCCCCTATTCCCATACCCTCCAAATTTGAGTTCCTTCTTGCAATCCCACAAGGAACTTGAAGTTAAATTTTACATAAAGGATTGTCACACCCTAAAAACCCCTAAATCACATATCAACTACTCTAACTCCCAAACCACCATTAAAGCCCTAATTTGATCACTACAACATCCAAAAAAATTTTTCCCACCCAAAGCCATGATTGAATCTCTTGGGCATTATTCTAGATGCATTTTCAATTACTATCATTGAGCCCTCTCATAGACCACAATTAATGTGGTACATAAATTTGAAATAATTTCCATACATGTATTAGAAGGTGTGACTCCCAAAAGTATATATATAGAGATATATGTGTGTGTGTGTGTGTGTGTGTGGGTGTGTGTACATATATATATATATATACATACATATATATACATATACATACACACACACACACACACACATATACACACACACACACACACACACACACACATATATATATATATATATATATATATATATATATATCTTTTCATAAATTGACCATTGTTTCTTCTAGCAAACACTTGCAAGTTCTTGGAAACATTTTATGGTTTCAAGCGTTGAATGTCTAGTTTTAGAAGTGTAGTGGGTTTTATAAGCATTTGAAGGTTAAAATGTGGTAATGGGTATCAGGCATTGAATGTCTCTAGGGTTATTTGTGTGTCTTCAAGGGAATTTGTGACCTCTTGTTTAGATTATCTCTTATCATAACTGGTGATATGAATGTAAAGAAAATATAATAAATGTTTTTAAAACATTACAAACCTTATATTGATCATTTCTTATTTGCATGTGGATGCATTTAGTATAATGTTAGATAACTAAGTATTTTTGTATTTAATATATATTCTTTGATGCGTTTTTTGTTAGGTCAACTCTTTTATGTTACACTCCATTTTTGGAGCAATCAAAATGGCATATTATAATTTCTTAATTTCTAATATAGGATGATGCATTAAAAAGAATTGATTTTCTTGTAAAATTTTGGAATAGGTATGATTTTATTGAAGAGATTATTTAGTATCTATCCATGTGAATGTGGAATATAGATATCAATATTTGAGTGATTAATTAAATGAATGTGATTTTAAATATTATTTTTTATGAATCAATTATCAATTAGAATTATGTTTATTTAATACACGAGTCATTATTTTAATTGGCTAAGTACCTTTTAATTAATGTGGTGGATGTAGGATAGGTATATAAGTTTCCCTCTCAATCGAGGAGGGAGGGTATCATCAAGGAGAGGGTTGAAGATCGATTTGGATCAACAAAACATACCATATATTTATGAAGATCATTCACATGCATCACTATGTATACTTGTGCTTTTAGTGATGTCATTCTTCTTATAATGTATTCCTTGTCTTTCCATGTTTGGATGTGCATAGTTAATTGCATTCTCATCAATGTTTTAAATTTGATTCAAGAGAATCCTTGGTTGTAAAGAAATCATGTATCAACCAAAAACATTTATTTTCTTACATTTCATTTTGAATTTCACCACATTCCATTTCTTGGCTGATGGAGTAGGATATATCATCTACACGAAGTCATCTACAACATATCTAAATTTTAGATCATTTGCATTTGTCTACCATAATTTATCGCTCTCAAAATTTTACTGTAATTCATAGTCAGAGCATTTGGGGTCAACCTAGTCCATATTTCTTAGTGCGGACATATTCCAAAATGTGTGGAGCTTAATGGGACATCATATAACAATTTTGGATCCAATTGCATCTATCTTGGAGATTCGCAAGTCATTTCATTTCACAAAGAATTATCTTTCATGTTTTAAGGACAACCTTCATGTGTGATCATTCATCGTGTTTTGTAAACCCTTGTGGGTGATGTGGACCTTTGTTGAAGCTAGAGAATCATATTTATAATCATTAGTAATTCATTGTAATTGATCATCAGTTAGTTAGGATTCTCGTGACTAGAAGTTAGATTTTCACATCAACCCTTTAGGGGACTATAATAAGCCCTTTAGCCAATTGTAATGTTGAATGCCCTTGCGGTGGGCCTATGAGCCTTGGTTATTTTCCCATGAGGCCTGTGATGCATACAAGATTGTCAATTTAATAAGGATTCATATTTGTAGAATACTTTCTTGTGTTATTTTTGTTGTGTTGACTCTAAGTTGTACGGTTTGGATTGCTCTTTTTGAACCCTCCATCCATGACTACAACAAAATTATAAAAGTTGATTTTTTTTTTCTTTTTTGAGTGCTTTGGTTGCCATATATGTGTTGAATGTTGCAGGTTCTACCAAATTGGTATATTTTTGTTCTAATTGTATCACTTGATGTTGAATATGTTAGTTCTTTGTGTCACTAATCCTAGAGTTAATATTTTAAGCCTTCTAATTGAAATTATTTCAAGTGATAGTCTAAAATTAAATATAAGTTTCTAATTGTTGTGTTTATTTTAATTTCATAATAGTTTAAATTGAAAGTTACACATAGTAGAAGCATGGGGATTTAATGGTAAAATTAATGTAAAGTTGGAGCTTTGATTGTGCTCACCACCACTACACTCCTTGAGGGCATTTGGTAAGTTTGTAAAAAAATTATGGAAGAGGTTCTAACTCTATAGCAGTGTTGTCCATCGTGAGGAATGGAAGGAATTGCTAGTCGACATGATTTTTAGGAAAAAAATTGTAATGGACTAGCATAAAAAAGCAGAGAAAAAAATAGAGGAAAAGGGAAAAGGGAAAAAGTGAGAAGGAAAAAGGAATTAAGAAATTAATCCTTACAGGTAAGAAAATTGTTTGATTTTTTTATGCTTTTATTATTTGTAGATGAATTTGAATTGGTTTTTTTTTAAGGGATGAAAGGTACTACTCTATTTATAATGAAAAGTGACAACATCCTTATAACCTTTGTTTCTTGTTGAACAAATATGGTTAATATAGAAGTTGGTTTAAATTTATGTGGTGCCATCGTAATGGTGGATGTGGAGTATTTTTAAAGATTAAGGACATTTTAGGAATTTATACCCAAGATAAATTAAAACCTATTTTCATTTGAAGTATTTTTAAGAGTAAAATAAATACTTTGTTCTTAGTTTTATTATGCAAGTTGCTTCTAATGGAAATGTAGTGATAAATGATGTATATGTATATGTATATGTATATGTATATGTATATCTATATGTATATGTATATGTATATGAATATGTATATGCATATCATAGATATATATAAATCCATGTATAATTCTTATATTTTTGGTGTTCAAAGGAGTCAAACAACTCTATAATGAGTATGGGGGTTTTAACCCAACAAATAGGGATTTTTGTCACATTCAAACATATGAGTTTAGAACTATATTAACTATGGTCAAAACATATATGCCTTGGGTGTAGGAATATGTAAAATTTAGATAAAATGGAATAGGGTTGATGCAAGAAGTTGGGTCCACAAAATGTTCAAAAAGTGCAAGTGTTTTTCCTTATTTTTAGAATTTGTCACAGTTGGATTGAAATTTTGAAGCACCTATACATTGAGTCTTAAAAAATTCAATAATAGGAAATTTAGTATTTTGAGTCTAGTTTCCAAATATGTATTTATTCTAATACCTAAATGATACAAATTAATTTTTAATACGCATGTATAAAAACCACTTTTTAAAAGTCACCTTTTTAGGACCATACGATGCACGTGTACAAACACCATAATTTGACCTAAATAAAAGTACTTTTATAATTCCTTTTGGGTAAATATGTGTAACAAAATGAAGATTGATGGGCATTTTTTTTTAATTTCTTTTTTTTTTTAAATATTTTTTTATTAAATTTTGATTGACCCTAATTGTTGTTTTTGAGGGTACAAACACCATAATTCAACCCAAACTAATCATTTTTTTGTTTTTTTTTATTTCATTGTGTAGATAATTGTTTATAGATTGATGTCATATAATTTTTTATACAAAAAAATTAACAAATATAAAGCTATTAAAAAACTAAAAAATCCAAATAAAAATAAATAATAGAATTAAAATAAAAAAATTAAATAATATTAAAAATGGTGCATGGAGGAGTAGAGGGCACAAAGGAAAATTTTGGTGTAGCCAAAGGCATCAAGGCTTGGGCAACAATTGTGAAACATGTCATCCATATGGACCGCATCAAGGATAAAGTTGCCAGTGAAGAGTGGTGCAATCAACACATGAGACATGAGCTGGAGAAAGAAGATGCCAATGGAGTTCATAATGCATGGAATGGGAATCCTAGGTATTAATTCAATTGATGGAAACATCCTAGGCAGCGAAAGTTTGTGCATCGGCAATGAGGAAATGGAAAAGTGGACAAGAGATTCAATCATTGGCAATGCTAGGGAAATCCATGGAAGATCCCTGTGTTTGTATCTAGTGTGAATTCCTTTCCAATGGGTAAAGGTAGTCAATAGGAAAGCAAGTGGTTTTAGGATATGAAGGTTTCACAAGATTGGTACTCAGACAATCAATGAAGTAGCAACCATTACAAGTGGAAAAAGGATAAGGAAAGAGGCACTTATAGAAAAACCATGGTGATTGGAGAAAACAAGTTGCAACCATCAATCTCTCACCTAGAGCAGCTCGGGCTATTGGTCAAATGGTATGGTAAAGATCTTAATTAGGATTTTCTGATTAAATGGTGGCAAGGATGTTTGGGAAAGACATGCAATTCAAGGCACTGGAAAATGGTTACTTCATTGTGATCTTCCCATCACAAAAAATAAGAGATGTAATCTAAAGAAAAATTTGGATAATAGATGGTTGCAACTTCTAGATCTACAAGGGGGAGGTAGGTGTTTACCCTCAGCGTCATAACATGGACATAATTCAAGATTGGTTTAAGCATCCAAACCTTCCACTGGAGTTCTGGGAGCTAGATATCATAGAGGAGATAGAAAAACACTTGGGGAAATATATTTTTGCAAAGGAGAGATTAAACTCGAATGGAATTGGTTCCCATGTCAATATTTGTGTAGAAAATAAGCCTAATATTCCACACTAGAAGAAGATTGAATTAATCATAGATCAGGGCAATTAGTGGTAGAATATAATACCTAGTTTGTTCCCTAATAGTAGACAATTGAATTTTTTGGGCTTGACAATTCTTGAGCAAAAAATAGGTGAGGATCTATGGGAAGAATGAATCATCACACAAAAAGGGATAACAATGATAGCCCTTCAAATTTCATGAAAAAATTGAACTCAAAGAAATAAAATTTTGAAGCGCAAGGTCATAATCTAACATTAGGGGAAAATGTGGTAGAATCCAATTAGAAATTGGATGGATTACCAGTAAAAAGGAATGAATTGGACAAAAAGTTATCTAAGGTCCTTGACTTGATCAATAATGAGTTCAAAGAGGAAGACATAAACTATTTAATTGAAGTGTGCAATGAATTAGTAGAACTTTCCAAGGAATCCAAAAAAGCTTCATTGATAGAAAACTTTTTCATAGCAGTCTTGGAAGAGTAATGGGAGGCGAAACCAAATCTAGAAGAGGTTGGATTGGAGTTAGAAGGTGGAGATACTACTCTCATGTAGAAAACGAAAAATAAAAACCATGCCCCCATTCTAATTGGAGGATGAAAAATTAGGGATATTTCAAAATGAATTGATCTAGACTTCGTCTAATTATGGAGAGTAAGAAAAGGGGAAGGATCCCAAATCAATAAAAACTCAAAATAGATGGGGAAGTAGTTGGACAAAAGAATATTAGTGAAATGCTAAAGACAGGGAAGGGTGAAGCCCTTCTTGAGTCCAATGAGGATAATGACATGGAACGTTAGGGGCTTAAATGCCCCAAAAAATAAGTTCCTAGTTAGACATCATCTGGAGGTGTATCAAGTAGATATCTTTGTCACATAGGAAACTAAACTAATTCAATTAGAAATAGAGCACTTTGGGAATAGATTGAAGCTTTGGAAGATGATGGTAGTGAATTTGGAAGGACCTACAGGAGGTCTCATAACATTGTGGAGACCTCAGAGATTTTTATTGGAGAAGGTGGCTTCAAACAAACATTGGATCACTTGTAAGGTCAAAAGATTAACCTCTAATCTAAGTTTTTTGTTAATAAATGTTTATGGCAAAAATACTTGCATACTAAAGAGAGAGAATTGGAGGGAATTAGATTTAGTATGTAGCAATCCTACTTCTAAGTTCAGCATAATGGGGGGGACTTTAGCACAATACTAATGGATTAGGATAAGATAGGTGGCGGATAAGAAAACCACAATCCCAAATAGACTTTGAAAAATTTGTGGAAATAAACATGTTGATGGAAATTCAAATGGGAAAAGGTCACTATACTTGGACTAACAAACAAAAAGGATTTTGTTGTATAGCTGAAAGGTTGGATAGATTATTTTTCAAAGGGGACTTAGGTTCCTTTCCATTCTCCTTGGAAAGTAATATTTTGTCAACTTCTTGATCTAATCATTTTCTTGTCAATTTAGAGATACTTGGTGAGAAAAAACCTGTGAGATGTCCCTTCAAATTTGAAAATATATGGTTCAAGGAACCTCATTTAAAATATATTATTCAATAATGGTAGAATGAAGTAAATCCAAATGGTTCCAAAATGTTCAACATAGTTACTAAATTGAAATTGATCAAAACAAAACTTCAAGGCTTGGAATAAAGAGAGGTTCAAAAATATTTTTGAAGAGAAAAGAAAGACTGAGGAGAGTTTGAAAGAGCTGAATGAAAAAGAAATAATCAATGGAATGGAAAGCACAAGTTCTGAATGGGAAAAAGAACTTCTTAATAAAATGGAAGATACATACTGGAAAAATAAGAAATATTTTGGAGAAAAAATTGAGGGAGCTATGGCTAAATGTGACAGACAAGAACATGAAATTATTTCACAATTCCACCAACGAAAAAAGAGAGATAAATAAAATATCATGCATCAAACCCCCAAAATAATAACTATAGATAAAATAGAGGATATTACTTCTGCAACCATTGCATTCTTTCAAAATATTTTGAATGATTGGAATGGCTCCAAACTACAAGAGTAGCAAAATATTCTCTCCTACATCCTAAAACTAGTTTCAAAAGCCCAAAATGAGATGTTAATGAGAAAATTCATAGAAAAATAAATTAGGGAAGCACTATTCCATCTCCATCCTGACAAGCCCTCGGGTCCTTATGGATTCCCTACTACCTTTTTCAGAAGTATTGGGATATTGTTGGTGGGGAAGTGGTAGAGGCAATAGAGGATTCCAGGAGCACTAGAAAGGTGTTGAAAGAGGTAAATAATAATTTTATTGCTTTAATACCAAAGAAGGAGAAGCTTGAAACCTTAGATGAATTTAGGCCAATTTCCCTTTGCAACACAATCTACAAGATACTTGTTCAATTCTGAATGGGGTGATGATTTCTCAAGAAGCAATACATTTTGTTGAAAAAATAAGAAAACTACATTGATAAAGTTGGACATCAAGAAAGCAAATGAAAGATTGAATTGGCTATTCTTGTTCAAGGTATTAGAGGCATTTGGATTTCATAGAGGTTGGCTAGATTATATTTTTAACTAGATTGCTAGACCTAGGTGCTCAATTCTCATAAATAACACACCTGAAGGCTTCTTTGGTGCATCAAGGGGTTTAATACATGGGGACCCATTATCCCCCTTCTTATTTATTATTATGGCCAAGGAACTTAGTAGATCTCTAAGTAAAGCCTCACTAGAGGGAAATATCAATGTTGGGACTTAAATAACAAGGGGCTTTCCAGTGATCACACATTAATAGTTTTTTTATGATACAATACTGTTTGGGGCTGCTTGGGAGAGGGAAGCCAAAAATTTCAAGGACATTTTCGATAAATACTCTGTTGCATTAAGACAAGAGGTTAGCAAAGAAAAGATTGAAGTTTTCTTATTTTTTACAAATCCAAGCATGGAAAATCATATTTTGAGGATATTAAACCTCAGAAAAGATACTCTCATAGGAAAATATTTGGGTTTGTCCTTAGCTACAAGCCAACAACTAAGAAAAATTTAGGATCCATTTTTTTCTAAGGTTGAAAAAAAAATGGTCTCTTGGAAAGGCGAGTGGATCTCCTAGGTGGAGGGACTTACGATGTTAAAGGCAATAATTGTTGTTTTACCAATCTATATGATATCATGCTTACCTTTATCTACTGGAGCTAGAAAGAGCATTAATCAAAAAATTAAGAGATTCTTTTGGGAAGGAAACTCATAATAAAATAAGTATCCTTTAGTAAGTTGGGATAGAATATGCAAATCTAAAAATATTGATGGGGTTGGAATGAAAAACTTGCTTTTGTAGAACAAAACATTGGGGGAAAATCTTGTGTGGAACATGTATACCAACTAAGACCTCAAATGGGTAAAAATTATCAAAGCCAAATATTTGGATGAGAGGGAAACAAGTATTTTTACTTCAAGAACACTCCCAAATGGATCAAGGATCTTAAATTTCTTAAGAAGTTGTAGGGACATAATATTGGACTATCTAATATGGGATATAAGGGATGGGACATTAGATATCTTCTAGGAAGACTCGTGGGGGGGTTATCAAAATATGGAAAAGTAAGAGGAATTAGATCAAGCAATGATCATCAAAAAATATGTTTGGGGAAGCCATGTGTGGGATTATTTACACATTTTTATGGAAAATGGTTGCTACAAAGGACAATGGAAGAGTGTGATGTCTCTAGATTTGGCCAATGAAGCGGTTGAATCTTATGAAGTTTCCTTAAGCGACCAAGTGGTGTGTACCACAAATGGACAAGACACATTAATATGGAACCTCTCTATGTCAGGGAACTATAATACAAAGGATGGTTACAAGTTATTAGTGAGAGTTCAAGAGATAGAATCTAGAATACCCATCAATCTTTGTTGGAAAAAAAATGCCTTCCTAAGGCTGGGATTTTCACATGGGTTGCAATTCAAGGAAGGGTTCTTACTATTGAAAGGTTTGTAAATATCGGTTACAATGGCCCATCAAGGTGTGTATTATGAAAGTGGGGTGAGGAAACAGAAAATCACCTTTTCTTGAATTTCCCTTTTACTCAAGTGTTGGCATTGGCTTTGTGCAAAGTTGCAATGGCAGAGAGCCCTCCCTAATGATATACTAAGTTTTCTTAAGGCTTGGCCGACACTTTAAAAAAAATGCAATGTTTTCAAATGTGTGGATAGTTAGTCCATCATTGTTGTTGTGGGAAATTTGGAAAGAAATAAATAGACGTATTTTCCAAGATAAAGAGATTCCTATACAATCACTTTTGAGTAAATTGCAAGCAACCATTATGGAGGTGACTAATAGCAAGGTTGGGGACTCAAGTTGGAAGAATTTAAACTTCTCTGAATGCGATGTTGTTATGAGGAAACATTGGCTTGCCCTCAAGATTCCTCCATTTATTGGTGAGGGTAGTAAGAAGACTTGGGAAGACAAGAAAAAGGTGGAATGGAAACCCCTAGAATGTGGATGGTACAAGTTAAACTTTGATGATGCAGTAAGAGGGAATCCTGACATCTTTGGGCTAGGGTGCATCATCAAATATTAGAATGGGAAGGTGCTAGGTAGGTTGGAAATTCCACTCTCTATTGGCACTAACAATGCTACAAAAAAGCACACCTTGATTCTTGGACTCAATCTTTATCTAGAACTCAAGTTAGATAGTGTGGTGGTGGAAGGGCCTTCAACTTTTGTTATCAACACTTTACGATCTAGCTATATGATAAACTAGAAGTTAGGGTCCATGCTAGAGAATTCCATAAAAAATTTGAAGTGATTCAAGAAATATATGCTAAACCATATACTAAGGGAAGGAAATAAGGATGCTGACAAGATTTCAAATAAAGGGGTTGATGGGATCACAATTAGAGAAATTGTGTAATATAGAAATGTGGATGTATCTATAAGTTTGTGCAAGTTCAAATTATATGATTGATATTGGCAATGATATGTTAGGTTTATGAGACTTGTGAGTAATGATAGGGTTGGAGTTATTTCTTATCGGTACTCATTTGGTGTGGTGAAGTTGGAAGCATACACTTTGTGTGCCATATTGGTTACATGAGGGTTGATTTGAATGGTAGTGTTGGCATATCGGTCAAAAGTGTCAAGAAGGCCAATCTCAACCTGATATAATTAAGGCTAAATAAGGATGTTAGAACAAAATCTTTGAATTATAAGGCAATTCAACTCTATTGGGGTGGTGGGTGGGTTGGCTTTCCACAAACATAGTTGTGGAAAGCTAGAATTTGAATTTTTTGTTGCTACAAATTTTGTTTGATGGTGGATGTTGGTATTTTGTTCAAAATTCTCATTTAGGGATGTAGACTCTCCACTACATCAATCCATTTCCATGAAAATGGTTATTGCAAGGTGATCATAGAAGGATTTTTTACATTGGTTTAATCAGGGTGCTCGGTGCCTATTAGAGATGTTCAAGCCAAATTCAAAGAGTCATTTTTGCGGGAAGGTGGTTTTCCACAATGGTCTTTTTGAAAGCCTAATTTTAATATTATTTGGTTTTGCTACTTTTGATAATTTGGTTGTCTAAGAAACTCATCAACAAACAAGTGTTACCTCAGCCCTCCACATTCGTAGGCATCATTCCAAGCAAGAAACATTGCTAGAAAAGAAAACTCTGGATGAGGTGGAATTAGTTTTGGCATTGTTGCAGGCCCAAAGGGGCATTATAAATTTGGTTGTGGAAAATATTGATTTGACAAGGTAGGACACCATGGCATCAAGGGAATTCAGGTGGTTGATGCATGATCCTTGATGGAATGTTGTTTATCATGAAAATACAGGTAGACTATTAGACTACTTGCAATGGATGAGTTAATCAATGGTAAAGTGGCACTAAAAGTGGATTTAGTAAGATTATTTCACATGTGTGTAGGCTACGGCTTTCTCCATCAATCATTAATGTGCAAGGATTTTTCTTAGTTGAGTAATCTAAGTATTTGCATTTTGGAGGATTTTTGTAGTGGAAGAGAGTTCTAAATTTATGGTGTATATGTCTATGAAGACCATCATCAATGATTGGATGGACACTCTAGTTTTTCTAGTGATCAATGTACACCAAATGGCTTTCCTTGGGGTAGTGATGGTGCTAAGGCTCAAAGTGATCCTTCTAGAGGATGCTTTTCTCTCAATCAGAGCCACAAAACTAATCTTGGGCTGAGATTTTTGGAGAATGGTGAGAGATACCATGTGGATACCAACATCTCCTCCTAGTTTCTTGCCTTGTTTATGGATTTAGGGTGCTCCAAAGTGGATGTGAATGTTATCACCTGCAAGATGTTCAAAGATGAAATTTTGTGGGGGCTTGATGAGGTGTTGGCCATGGCTACCATGGGGATGGGGTGCCACATCCCAAAGATTTGGAGCTTTTGGACATTCCTAGGGAATCTGTTAAGTATTATCCCTTCCTATTAAATTTGAGTGTATGGACTTGATGATGCACCCAGAGTGAGTTGCGATTGGAGAAAACTATCTGGTTAAAGCCCTTCATCTAGTTCTAGTAGAATATTTTGAGAGGGTATCTAATTCAATAGTTATATTCATGAGCATGGTTATATATAATTTGTTGGATTCTAATGTATATATGTTAGTATTATAGTATCATATGAAGGGTTTGGGTAGGTCTATTGTGTTTCTGTTATAGTTTTTTTCATCAATACTAGGGTTTGGCTTGTCTCAGTCCTGTGTGGACATTTTTTGTTCCTTCTACCAAGGGAATCATATGTAATGGTTTTCGAGTTGGTGTATTTTGCATGATAGTAAAATGTGGTGTTCATGAAAAACCTATAAAAGGATGACCTCCCTGGCTATGAATGTAACCCTTTTTTCTAAAATCAATACAAAGCTTCTTATGTATCAAAAAAATAAAAAAGCTTGACATTTCAAGTTTATGGACCAATTTCATTAGAAATTAATTAAAAAAATAGAAAACATAATCTAATCATAAAATAATTATATATTTTAAAACTATAAATCATGATCTATAATGGGTTTTGATTTCATAAACCAATTTTGAAAAAAATTAGTCAACCATATTGCTAAAGTTAGTTAATTATTTTGAAATTTCCTTAGTATTTTAGTTGAACATCCAAGGATAAGGGTTGGCTTTCCAAACCTTTCCTGAGCCTAAACCAAAGGAAAAGGCACTCTGGAAATTTAAACTTTATAGAACAAGTACCCATTCCTAATTTTCCCATTTGAAAAATGGAATGGGTACCCATTTTGAAACGGGTACTTTTTCAAGTTTAGAACGGGATCTCGTTCTAAAATATAATGGGTACCTATTTTAAAATGGCTACCCATTTTTATTGTAACTATTTTTTCTAAGTTTGGAAAAAAATGACTTACCACCTTTTTTCTGCAACATTCTCTTTCTATAGTATGGGCCAACAATAATATTTTCTATGATTTTTTATTCAATTTTATATTGTGGAATCTCTTAACAGGTCATATTCTATTCAATTTTTTGAAGTAATCAATCACGAGTTGATTATCTTAAAGTGTAATCAAGTACAAGGACTTTTTTCAAGAGGAAAAAATGGTTTTTGATATATTGATGTTTATTTGTACTTCAAATTTTATAGAACAAAGGAACATATAGTTTTATTTCAAAATTTCAAGGAGGTAGCAATTTCAAAATAAGTTTAAAATCATTTTTTTATTAAGAGGGTTTGGTAATCAAGGGATCAAAGAAAAGATAAAGAAAAAAATGTAGGAGGCTCATGACACCTACAGAAATTAAAGAAAATAGAGAGATGGAGGAAAAATGACAAAGAGATAGAAGAACAAGGATTCATCAAATGAAAAATATTGAAGCATCTAGTTTCATGACTCTTGACGAGGAGACCATGAAGGATGGGATGAATGTAGATGTAAATGTGGAAATGGTGAATATGGAACAAGATGTTATTATAGAGACAAATCCAACTATGTCTCCAAATTCAACTTTGAATGATATGGAAATAGTGACTATGCAAACAACTTTGGGTATGTCTTCAAATCCACCTTTTAATGATATGGAGAATGTAACTATTCAAACAAATCCAGGAATGTCTTCAAACCCACATTTTTATGAAATTTATATTAATTATTTAAATGAAGCTAGATGTACCAATAATCATATCAATTATACTAGTGAAATAATGGAAACACAAAATAAGAATTAAATCCCTTGTATGAATGAAAATGAGAATGAAATCCCTTGTATTGATAAAAATGAGAATAAAATCCCTTCTATGGATGAAAATGAGAATGAAATCCCTTGTATGTATGAAAATGAGAATGAAATTCCTTGTATAGATGAAAATGAAAATGTTTTTAACAATTGAAAAAAATGTCATAGATAAATTTCTTGGTAGAATTTCTTGGAGACAAATGAGAACCCATGGAAATAGATTATATAAAATATTTTTCTATAGAAAAAACTAGGATTTCAATGTCAACTCATGATGCAATTGATGAAAACGTGGAAAATGAGAAAAGTTGTGAAAAAATTAGGCATTTTTTAAAACCTAAAAAGAAAGATGATTCAATAAAACAAGTCATATCTAGTGGTGTTAATACTATTGATTCTATGGGGAAAAAAAAAGTCAATCTAAAGATAAGAATGCAACACAATGTGCTATAAAACTACTTTAGTTAATAAATTAAATTCGAATAAAACAATGTTAAGTAATATTAGTGAATTTATAAAATTAAATCCTAGAACTTTGAAAAGAGCGGCAAAGAGAAGAGAAAGTATTGAAAATTATCCAATTAACCAATGTTAGAGTTTTAGTGGTAGACTCCCAAGGTCTGACATGAAATTAAATAATGAAAACAAATCTTTAATTTAAAGATATTGGCATGATAATACAAGAGTATCATCTAATACTAGAGATGTTTTAAAATTAAGAGTGGGATCAAAAATTTGTGACCCTCATCCAAAAAATCTATTATATATGACTGAAATTGAATTTTTTTTAAAAAATAGAGGATTTAGTCTTACCAAATATTGGCATAAGTCAAAAATAATTTTAAAAATATAATCCTTGGTATGTAAAAATTAATAAACAATGAATATCTTGTTGTTTTAAAACTCGTGTACAATTTTATTATTATTATGATATTTTTCAATATATATGTTGTACTTTATATAATAACAGAATTATGCAAGAATGTGGTATTAATATGACACCTGAAACCTGAAACAATCAAGGAGTTTATAGAAGGTTTTTTTTGTGAACCATCTAATGGACACTTATTTTATTTAAATGCATGTATTTCTAGAAAATGCAATAGATGTGGCAACCTTTCATTGTTAGGAGAATATATGTATGAAAGTAGTTTACATGATTTTGGACAACTTGTGGATGTTAAAAAATTCAAAAAAATTGAATATTCTTTAAAGGATGGAAAATTTGGAAAACGTTACGAGCTAATCATAGAAAAAATTAGTGTGCAAGTATCCATTAGAGAATTCAAAGATAAGATTGTACCCAAATATGTGAAACAATCAATATGATTAATGGTTTGATGGTCAATTTCATACATGTAAAAACACATTTCCAATTGGAACTATATTATTAGTTGTTGACTTTGCAAAAAATTATAATCTTTCTCCACTAGAGGAAATTCAATCCCAATATTATAATTTAGTGCAAGTGGACATATTTATTTATATTTTATATAGACATACAAATGATAGTACAAAAGATAATAGATATTTTTTGAGGGATTACCATTTCTATTTGAGTGATAATCGGTTACACTCATCAAATTTTGTTCAATATTATTTTGATATATTTCATAAAACATTTAAAGAAAGAGAAATTCAAATGAGAGAACATCTCATATGGTCAAATAATTGAAAGGAACAATTCAAGAATATTAGAATATTTTATTAGTTATGTAGAGCTCACAAGGAAAATAATATCCAACACATGGAGTTTTTTAAAGTTGTACATGGTAAAAGAGAACATGATGGAGCTGGAGTGTGTGTGAAAGCTCTTACTAGAGAGCAACTAAAATTCAAGGATGCGAAAAAATTTAAAGTTGCATGTGCAATTGTAGATTGGTATAATACAAAATTATCTATAGGATCAAGTGAGAATTCAATAATTATATGATTCTTTTGGTTAGTTGAAGAAGAGAATATTCTAACTTGACATGACTATGAGACAATTAGTGGATCAACAAAATGGCATTCATTTAAGAGTTCAAATGCTAACTCGTGGAAAATTTGGACAAGGGATCCTGCATGTTTTTGTCAATTTTGTATTGTAGGTGATTATGAAGCATGTGAAAATACATAATGGGTAAAAGAATGGAAACAAAGAGCCTTAACACCAAAAACAACACATGATCAACATGAAGCAACAATTGAAAAATATAATCAAGTATTTGCAACAAATGATTATGATCATGTTTCAGACCTTATACAAGAAATTATTGTAATTTAATTTAAATTTAATTATTACTTTATTTTGTAATATATATAATTTTATATGTATGCATGTCTATATGTTAATTATATGTCACTTTATTAAATTAAATATTTTTTGCAAGACATGTGTATTTTGTTGTTGCACCTAATTGGAATGAAGAGGAAACAAAGTATTGGTTGGCTTGATGCATTGAGAGAAAACATAAGTTGGTACATCCTAGAGTGTATGATGATAACTATGAGTATCCGACTAGTTTTTTGGTTGGTGTTGGAACCTAAATACAAAAATATCTAATAAGAAAGAATGGTTTTCTTGTATTTAAAGACTATGAAATACATAAGAAGATTATACAATACTCACATTTTGTTGTGGAAACAAATATGAAACTAGTTAGATATCAAGGGAGACCTGCTAATAAAAAGTTAAGGATACTTTCTATGGAAGAGCATGAGATAATCATACATGTATTACAAAAAAGAGATGATGCAAATGGTACAATGGAATAAATAAATACAAGTATATAGTTGTATATATTTAGTTGATGGTCTCTATATATTGTTAAAAATTTCTCACATGACTTATAGTTAAGGCTCATGTGTAAATCCCCTTAATATATCTTTTTATGTTATTCTTAAGTCATTTCCTAATTATAGCTGATCATTTTTGTTTCAGGTCTCCCACAACTAGATGGAATTAGTGACCACTACTTGTGTATTCAACTACTTATGACAAAATATAGTAGATAATTCTCCCTATAGTAGGCATCACTTGAATTTGTAAGGAATTTCTAAGATCCAATCACTACAACAAATCCCTGTGATTAGCTCCTGTTTTTGCTCCATTTTTTGCTTCCACCCACTATTTTAATGTATTTTTCTCTAATTTTTTGATAAATTTGGTGCTACTTTTAGCATTTTTTGCATCAATTAGGACAAGTAGGTGCTAAATTAGGTACAAATTAGCGCCCAAATTAGAGCCTAAATTAGCACCCAAATTAGTGCCCATATTAGTGCCTAAATTAGCACCTAATTTAATGCCTAATTTAGTGCCTACTTTAGAGCCTTATTTAGCACCTAATTTAGTGCCTAATTCAATGCCTAATTAAGTGCCTAATTTTTCTAATCTATCAGGGATTAAGAGTTAAGGGATTAGGGATTAGGGGTTTTAGAACAAAAAATCCTTCCCCAATATTCACTGGCCTTCAATTGCTTGCCTACATTTCACCTACATCAAAAGATCTACTACCATCCCAAAAGTGGGTCTCATCCTAGAGTCACATCTGGTAAACTTCAAGGTTCAAGGTCCATGTTTAGGGTTCAAGGTCCATGTTCACGATTCAGGGTGGAGGGTCTAGGGTCCAAGGTTTAGGGTACAAGGTACACAGTCAAGGGTCAAGGGTTTGAATTCAGGTTCAGGGTCTAGGTTTAGGGTTCAGGATTCAAGTTTCAGGGTCAAGGGTTCAAGTTATTGGTTTTATGTTTTTGGTTCAATGTTTTTAGTTCAAGGTTTAGGGCCCAAGCTTTAGGTTTGAGGGTTTAATGTTCAAGGTTCAAGGTTTAGAGTTCAGGGTCCAAGGTCCAAGTTCAGGGATGAGGGTTAGGGTCCAGGGTTAAGGGTTAAGGGTCTAGGGTATATGTTCAGGGTTCAAGATCTAAGTTAAAGGACTAGGGTTCAAGTTCAAGTGTCAAGCGCCAAGGGTTCGGGGTCTGGGTTCAAGTTTCAAGGTTCAAGCTCTAATGTCTAGGGTCTAGGTTATAGGGTTCATGGTTCATGGTCCAAAGTTTAGGGTTTAGGGTTCTCTATTCAAGGCTCAAGGTCTAGGGTTCAAGGTCCTAGGTTAAGGGTTTAGGGTCAATGGTTAAGGGTTCATGGTCTTGGCTCAAGGGTTCAATTTCAAGGGCAAGGGTTTAGGGTTCAAGATTCAGGCTCTGAGATTCAAGTTTCAGGGTTCAATGTTTAAGGTTTCGGGTTCAAGGTCAATGGTCTAGGCTTCAGGGTTTAGGGACCAAGTTTAGGTTTTTGGGTCGAGGGTTGAGGATTTAGTGCCTAATTGAGTGCCTAATTGTTTTGATCTAGCAGGGATTAGGGGTTTTAGAACAAAAAATTGTTCCCCAATATTCACTGGCCTTCAATTGCTTGCCTACATTTCACTTGCATCAAAAGATCTGTTGCCTTTGATTTTTCATTGTATTTAACATGAAATGAAACAATTTATGTGACAAGATTCATACTATCACTAGCATTCCCTTTGTACATACCCATTTATTCATCTACATAATCATAAACAAAGCAAATTCTACCTTTACCGTAGTACCGCAACATCAAAATAAAGGCAACACGGGATGGCGACTTCTAAGTTAAGAAATAAGCCTTTACTGCCATACTGCCAAGAGATTATATAGCTTGTGCAGTAAAGTGGTACTCACCACCACCCCACAAGGAGAATTATAAGGCAATGTTGTAATGCAGTACCTACCACCATCCCACATAAGGCAATTCAAAGGAGTGCAGTAAGGCGGTAAACAACAAGAAGATAAAGCATACACTCATATACAATCAAGAGGGTGAGCAACATATGTGGTAGAGTGGTATACACCACAACCCTCTAGCAAGAACTCTTAAGCAAGGTGGTAGAGCAGTAAGCATTGGAAGAAAAGTGGACACTGCAATACCACGTGAGGTGGATAATATGGTTGTGGTAGAATTGTATACATCGTAGCCTCATAGTAAGAGATCTTAAGCAACGAAATAGTGTGGTAAACAACATAAGGGAAGGGAAAAACACTACAAAAAATCACATCAGTTGCCTTGACACATGCTTCAAAATTAATTCCAAGGATTTGAGCTTGTTGGGAAACCATCTAGCAAAGAATTGGCATTAGTACTAATATGACTAAATACCGCACCCTCAAAAGCAAGTGAATTTTCCTAAGACTATGCTCAATTGAAATGCATTATTGTGGACACAGTTGATGACATAGAGAAAAGGAGCTCTATGAATGACAAGCACTCAGGAAAGTGCACGAATAACCCTCTGAAGAAGTTTGATTGGTGTAGTATTTGGTAGAGGTCTATTATTTGAATTCATAGTGGGAAAAAGTGAAATATGCCTCCTAAAAGAAAACAATCAGAAGTAAAAGAAAGTAAGGCCAAAATTAAGGAAGAACCTAAGGTAAAGAAGAGACCACTCTACCAATCTATATTAGATATACTTCCAAAATTAACCAAGGAGGGAAATAAGAAATTTCTCATAGACACTACACAAGGTTGTAGGGATGCTCTCATTCCCAAGTCCGGGTGGGACTTATTTTAAATCCAATGTCAAACCCTTGGATGTTGGATTTAGCAAAGTTGATTGTCCCAAACATGTTTATTGATGTGGAGTTTATCAAATTACTATCCAAGCATTAAATCACTCTACAGCTAAGATAGTAAGGTTTTCAAATGGCTCAATATTGGTAGAGGTAACCAGAACTACTAACATTAATTTTTTTGGCTTAAACAAGTAGGCTTTGACCAAAATAAACCTACAGATGAGCAAGGAAGATTATACCAGGTTAAGAAGAACTTATAGAAGTGACAAGCTACCCTTATATATGAAAAGAGGCATTGGTAACAAAATGATTCCCATTTCTACTTCCACTACTAAACCATTCACTGTGACATATTCTCAATATTATTTTGTGAATACATATCTAGCTTTGTACCAAGTACTAGGGGTGGATGCTCAAGATAAAATGCCAATAAGCCTTGATGATGGTCATGAGAATTTAAAACCCTAAGACTAATATTGAGTATGACTTTTCTTCATACCTTGAGAGGGCGTTGGATGATGAATTCTCACAAGTCATAGAGGATAGAGTACCGATTACATTCAGACACTATTCCTTACTATGCCATTTGATACTATACTAGAATCATGACTATTGGACTAAACGAATGGACTTGGATAGAGTGGATAAGAAAAGGAACCCCACACCTATCCATAAGTGGTGCTATATTTGGGATAGTCAATGCAATAATTCAAACTTTACTATATTCTATGAAGACTTTATGCACATAATCCTTGGAGTTCTTGGTTATTCAATCCAAGATTTTCAAACAAAATGAATCAATTGTTAATACCTTTGGCCCTGAGATAGGAACGGGGTCACACGCATAATTTTGGTGATTGGTTCTTTCTCCCAAAAGTTACAATAATAAGAATATATGGCTGCCCTACTACTCCACACATATTGCCAAAGTTTGTGCCCCTCATATTAGCATTTCTTGAATTTATGTGGCAATTGATGTGGATGGAAAAGGATGTAATGCACAAACAAAATAAGGGCACATTTCTTCCACATTTAACCAAATCTGGAGACTAGACAGTAGCCTCAGATACACTGGAGGTGTTGCAATATTACTTGAAGACAAGATATGCATTGGGTTCTAGAAAAGCAAGAGCCTTTGACCTTGAAAATCATATGAATAACATAAGGCATAATATTCTTACCAAAATGATAGTGGCACGCCAAGTGGACTATGAAGAGGATGTGATAATAAATTTTATTACTTTTCAAGAAGTATCTAGCAGAAGGAAAAAATGGGAATATATGAGGAAGCTAGAGGAAGAAAGGAAGCAAAAACACAAAAACTTCCTAGCCTATTTTGTTAAAGAGAAAGACCCTATCAAAAGAATAAACTCAATAATTGACATATTTTAAGATTCATAAGGCCAAAAGGAAGCATATCTTAAAAAATATGGTGGTGAAAAGGTAGCCAAACACACCCCAGACACAATCTTTGAATCTCCCATGGAGCAATTGCCCTCCAAGAGACAAAAGACACATAGCACTAAGCCATTGGTACCTTATGAGGAGAGTGAATAGGTGGGAGATACTGAAGAGGTGGCCATTGCATTGCAATCATTAAAGGGTGATATTGAGGTTGATCAACCCATCCATGAGACTAGCACCCATAGGCATGAGGAAAGGATGGATGATGTAGAAAAAACAAGTGCAGAGATACATGAAGATGAGAGATAAATTACTGCCAGGAGGTTTATAGAGGATGATGAGTTCATCAAGACTCCAGAGTTTAGGGATTTCTAGATAAAGATGAAGATAAAAGAAATTGAAGAGAAAATGGAGTCAGATGAAGTGGGAATTGAAGAACCAAAAAAGAATCAAATGGTGGCACAGACCTTCAATGAATTGAGGGTTGACCACATTGACATTAGCCCTCAGAAGGCTAGAGAGATGATTTTGAAGAGCAACATGCTCATTTTTCTTGTGTTGGAATTAAAGAATTTTTTTTTTCTTTATCAAGTATGGGCTCAAGAAGATCCAATGTTATTTGCATAGTTTGATTATGATGGAGTAAGTGGAACTGGGTATAACCCCAAAATTGAAACCTTGGCCATTTGGATCAAGTAGAAAAACACATAGAAGCCTAAAATGTTGGATGTAATACAGGGAATGAAATGGGCAGCAATGGTAAGAACAATAAAGGACACCACCCCTTTGGAGGAAACCACAATGACCATGCACTAAGTCATGTTCACTCGTTCAACTATTAAGGGATTGGAGGAAAAATTAAAGGAGTATGAAAGGGAACAAAACTTCTTAAATGATGAAGTTAATAAACTATTTATGGAGAATGTCAAATTGAAAGAGCAATTAAAAGGAGTAGGAACTTCACAAAGCAAGGAGATAGTGTTATATAAGCCTCCTAGTGCCCATTAAATATTGTACAGAGCATTCTAGCCAAGCAAACAAAGGCTCCTGAGAAGGAAGTGAATGAAATGAAGGAGGCTCAGGATCAAGTAAAAATGAAATTTTATGAAGTTATGGAAAAGATTCATGAGAACATAATAAAGTTGGTTATTGATAAATTGGATAGTGTGCATGACAATTATAAATCACTTCAGCAAGTAATTGATCAAATAAAAGCACATATGCTTGTATTGGACCCCCTATTCAAAAGGTGGCAGCCTATTCACCACATTCTATCTAAGTTATGTAGAGTTATACAAAGGAGTCATGATGCTCCTACAACATTAAAATTGATTGAGAAAATAGTAAAAATGATTGTTGATGAATTTTAGTATATACAAGGGGAGGATAAGAGGATTATGGCATGAATGGATTCATTCCATACCTTAAAACAATGGTATACACTGAAAATTATAAAATATGATGGTCAAGTAAAAGACTTGGATGAATGGAAGAAGGAATTTGGTCAGGTTATTCATAAGTGCTTAACCCATGTTCAAGGGGATAGTGACATCTGCCTTCATAGGCTCAATTTGATCATGGATGGATTGATTGCTCTTGATGTTGGATATCTAAAATTTATCAATGATACAAAGGCACTACTAGATAGTCGATGGAAGACTCATCTTGCAAACATAACAAAGATCCAAGAATATCAGTGGCAATCAAATTTTATGATGTATCAATGGGAAGAGAAGTATTTGGCTTTAGATGAGTAGGTCACTAAAGCAAGGGCATCTGGACATATATCATGGAGAGGAAAGCTTTGCTAGATTGATGATCATGGGATTTCTACGTTGATTAAAGGAAACATATGTCTAAAGTGTCTTAAGCCTTGTTATTTCTTCAATTATGCAAATTAATTAGTTTTTAGTAAAAGTAGTTTTGAAGGGTTGTCTCTTTTTGTAAAAGGCCTGAAGCTTGTTCCTTCCTATATAAAAAGGAAGCCAAGGCCAATTTTGAGAGGATCATCATATTATATTCCATTTCATTTATGTTATAGTCAGAATTAGTAAGAAGATAGATTGCACATTCCACCCATCCATATCATATCAAAGACTTCTACTATAAATGTATATATTTTGAAACAACATAATGGAGAAGATTGCTCATAATTGGTAATCTATTTTGGTGTTCAATTGTTGTGTTAAATTTCATTCTTATATGTTACTGTGTTGTATCGAAAGTGGTTTCTTCAAGTTATTTAAATTCATAAGATTTATCAAGGAACATTTGTTGTTACTATGTAATATTTTGATTAGGTTTTGGTGAGAGAGAATTAAAATCCTTTCAGTTAATTCATCTTAATTGGCTCCCTTGAGGATTAAAATCCTTCAAAAGATAAGGCATTTGGGGCTTAGGGTTTAGGTATTTTAATGGTTAATTGCTTAGGGATTATGGTTGATATTATGTAATCTCTATATAAACTTTGAAAAAAAAAAATAAAGGTATGAGTGGAAGGGTGTACCAAAAATCCATTGGTGTAACTTTTGAGCTTATGAATGAAATAGAACATCTTATTATCAGAGATTCTCCATGATTGTGTTATCATTTTGTATTTTTCTTATGTTTTCCATACTTATTTCTTCTTATATTTGAATGAATATTATTTATTGAGCCTCAATACTGTGCTTATGTGAATGAATATGTTGATACAGTAAAGCATTTATTGTGAATGTTTTCAGTTACATGTTCAAAATTATGTTCAACATAAAAATGGAAACTATTTAAAAATAATAAAGTTAACAAAGTTGCTTATTGAAATAATTGTGAGTTATGTGCATTAATATTTTATTAAATTTTGTGTCTTCATGAACATATGTTGATACAAAATGAATGGAAGAAGCATCCAAGGAATCCTAATTTTTTCTGCTAATAATTCATACCAAAAATTGAACAATTTAAGGATATTACAATATGTAATTTATATTGACACAAATAATATTACTGAAGCATTTCAAAGTTTGGGCCAAAAGAATCATCCTTTTTTAAACATGGATTGCAAATAATTCTGAAAATTTAGAATTCTTGGTCATTAACATTATTTTCTACTGCAATATCATCCAATGTATCATTGTCAATGTTCATATGTTTTTTCAAGTATTTAATATTATCATCATCCTCATCTTGGCATGCATCATCTTCATCATCACTAAAATTTGACTGTAGACCATCTATATTGTTACCAGATGTATTTGGATCATCATTTTCTATACCATCCATATTGTTTTCTTCCATAACATCATCTAACTCTAGATTGTTGTCTTCTTGTGCCTGAACATAACCATCTTCAACATCATCATGGATGTCAATTTCTTTGATGTTCTCTAATCCCTCTCTCATTTTTTTGGTCATCATTGTTTTGCTTAGTATCCACTAATGCATCGGCAAATACATACCTTAATCTTGGATCATAATGTATGACAAATATCCATTTCGGATCCAAAATATCTTCATAGAAAAATACCTGCACATGAATGACATACATATATTAGACATAT
>VDFB02168118.1:7660608-7739779 GCA_007258455.2 Sequoia sempervirens
ATATGTATATATATTTATATATATATGTATATGTATATATATACATACAATTATATATATATATATGTATATATTTATATATATATATGTGTGTGTGTGTATAATTCCATGTTATTAAACATGAATTTTGATACATGTACATGTTACCTAGTTCAAACAAATTAAAATGTGACAATGTGTACCTATGTAGGATGATTATCGAAACATAGTAAATCCACATATGATCCCACCTCTGATGTAGGTGCATCTGAAGTGGATGCTTGAGTAGGGCCATAACATGGATGATTGCAACTTTGAAAAAAATGTGGCATTGACACATGGGAGCTATTAGGACCAGCTAAACCAATCCTCCATGCTCTCTACCACTAACTTCAACTACCATGTGGGTAGCCAAATCAATGAAATCTCCTAAGAGTGAACTCAATGCACCTAGTGTTGAAACCACTACCTGGTGTTGAAATGGTTCAGGAATACCAAGAGATGGAGCAACAATGGGTGGAATTGGAGCACATCAATTAGGATCGATACGTCCTCCTACTCTATGTTGAGGCATGCCACCACCAACTCCCTAGAATGATCTCGTATCAAAATAATTTGTTTTTAAACCCAACTCAAACTCTGCCCATAATTTTCTCAAAAGATATAGGGGCACCTCACAATTAGCATGTGGTGGATGATCAAAAACCATCCACCATCACTCCCAAAAATGTGTTGCGATTTGTGGATGCCTACACCATCTAATTGAAATTCATTTTTTGTTTGGAGGTATTGGTTGATTGGTTATAGGATCAATAAAATATGGGGCTATTGTTTGTTTGGTAATATGGAAATCTAGGATATCTCTATATGAGAGTTCATTTGCATAAAATTTCCTCCTCTCCTCCCTCCAACAATGGAAGCTATCTAAATCTGCATCAATGGTACAAATTGAGTCAACAACAGTTTGCATCAAAGATGAAAATTGTGATAAGTGGGGGGGTATATGAGGCTCATTTTTTATCAAATTATTTTTTTATTAAATAATGTGTATATTTATATTGATGTTTTCTCGCAATTGAACCTCATCAAGTGGAAGGGATGGGAGGTTAGGAGGTGTGGGGTTTTGAGGCAGGGGCTATGAGGTGGAGAGTGTGGAGGTGAGAGGTTTAGAGGTTGATGGTTATGCAAAATAGCATCTATTAAAAAATCATCAACTGATGGTATTCGCTCCATTAGGCTACTACATGTTAAACAAAATTAGAAGAAAAATATCAAAAAACTAATTACATAACATGAAGCATTGAATGCACTAAATTTTTAAATAAAATATTTAATATAAATTGATACGTGTTGAAGAGATCGTTAAATAATGTACAATTCGTTAAAGATTGCATCAAACACACATTTAAAATACATCATTTAGACATTCAAATAGTTCATAAATGTACAACATGAATTTGGACTAATTTATAGTTTTTTTGTACATTAAAATTAAACATATAAAATTAGACCATGCGACAAAGTTGAATTCATTTTTTAAGTAAATACTATAATTGAATATCATATTAAATTTAACCACCTAAGATAGAATTGATATCAATATATCTCTCCTACAATTTACTAGGCTTTAATCTCATACATGTTGAACTAGATTAACAATCTGACTAAAGCACAATTACACACATAGATAATATTATAGTGAACCATAGGGTATAAAATAAACTAAAATTTCATGAGGTTATTTAGAATGTTTAATATTACATCAATACAAATTTATATGATAATCACTTCCTTACATGCTATTGAACAACTTGATGTTTATTTATAAATCCAAAGATAGCCATTTTAATAGAATATGCACTAGTAGTACCATAAAATGACAACCACATGGACTATGCATGTCAAAAATATATTATATCCTCATGAGGTTCATTCTATTGATCTAAATGCAATGATTATATCTCTTAAATAAGTTTAATTTATTATAACTTCATTTATCTATCATAGAACTTTTATTATCTCTAAGATTATGCATTATCATTTATAATCTAGGGTTCCTTGAGTTTTAATTCCTATAATTAGTATTTTGATTTACCTATTATTGATGCTAAGTTTATAATCTAACCTTGATTCATAACGTTTAGCAAAATTTTCTTGGTATAAGAGGCTAAATATATATACTATGGTAGCCCAAGGAAATGACAATATCATTGTACGATTATTTACATTTACACTAACATAGGTTGTAATAAACTTAATACTTTTGCATTCCATAAATGAACTCTATGATGCAATTTCCTTGTTCTAATTCCTTATGAAAATCTTTATATTAATTTAATGCACATAAATTACACCAAGAACCTTTACAATTAATATTATACAAATGAAACTATGCTTGCTTTGAAATAGAGGTGGTTTAATAGTATTATTGATTTTAATTATATATAAATATTGAACATTATCTTCATCAATTATGTCAAATCATTTTCATTATATAATATTTATACTACAAAGTTTAATTTTGACCAACGTAAAACATCCTTTAAAGTGGCAAGTTTATTTAATCGATCTTATTTTTAAATGGACCATAAAACTAATCTATTTCTATAGAGGTGAATTTAAATTTCCTTAGGTTGAGATCCATTTTACATGATGAATGTTGAGTGAAATAAGGTTTGAGTAGTTTTGACATAAGACTAAGTTGCAATGTGAATAAATTTAAACTAAGAATAATAATAATAATTGTGAAAAGTAATTTAGAACTAATAATGTTCATAGAGTAATTCATAATATATGTAATCATAACTAGGAGGCCATATAAAATTGTGATATATTAGAATATTAACATTTAATATGAATTTAAAAGTTCAATATGGTAACGAAAGTTAAATTGTATAATTCATGATTAAATGTCTATATATTTAAAGTTAGAATTGATGTACCCGGTAATAATAAATTGACTGCAAGATAAGGAATTAAGGTAATAGGGAGATGTAACCCCACATCTCTATATCCATATATCTCATTTTAACTAAGATGAACTAGACTTATTAAGTTACACTCTAGACACTACATAAACACTACTATATTGAATTGTGGTGGTTGGGTATAATTTAGTTGATTATTATTTGATATAACATATCTATATCCTAACATGAGGGATATAGCTATGCATATCTTTCAAACATAGGGCCTGATCATATATTGTTTGAGAGGAGCCCTACATACTACTATTGGATTAATAAGTGAAGCAACCCTAATAGTAAGATAAGGGAACGATGACGTTAAAAATATTTGAATTGATGTTGGAAGGAATTTTATAAAAGAGAAAAGTGAGTTGGATAATATCAAGATATGTTGCATTGGGTTGATCTTCAAAAAATGCTTGATAATTTATGCATGATGGCATTGAAACTATACTTCTCCCTCCCTCCATCACTCTCTCTCTCCCTCTCTCTGATGGCAACCTTGATTAATTTCTGACAATCTACTCTACATGGCGACAAGAATCTACCCAAATACTAAAGATAAACCAATGTAGCTCCTACAGATTGACTGTTCAATCAGTTCTCCAAGGCGAACCTTTGCTAAGACAAGAAGTAATAACATATCCATGTCATCTCACATGTAATGCAACAGAAATAAAGACTACCACACCATACTGACAAACAAAACAGGGTTTAAATGTACTTGGCGCAGACACCATAAGTTAGTCAATGTGTTGCCTAAGACGTTAGCAAACTGACTGAACACTTTTCTCACCACAAGTAATAGGCGGTCGGGCTTAATGAGCACACTCTAAGCTCTGACAGCCACCTTGACTTCCTACGTGGCTCGTGGGCCCATCGCTTACTCTCTTTCATCAGATTTTTTCTCATTTTCCTGTCGTTCGCCGTTCTGTTTTCCGTTGCGCTCCACTTCACCGCAGTCACTATCACCGTAGCAGTTAAATTTGAATATACACTCCCGCCCAATCCATGCTCCACTTACTTCACCGCAGTCACTATCACCGTAGTAGTTAAATTTGAATATACACTCTCGCCCAATCCATTGAAAGTTGCAAAAGAGGTTTTCTCTAAGCCCAGTCGTGCTGAGTAAACGTGAAACATTTATCCCCTTGCAGCTGCTGCAATATTGCTTCTGATAAAAACCTTATTTACCCTGATAATGAAGCAATATGAGAATAGCTCTACATTTGCGGCTGGGTAGAAGCATGTGCTGGAATTGGGGATTATCTGAACATGTTTCTTGGGTTTTCTGACCTTTATCTTTCTTTTATCACCTCTGATTTGGAATATTTGATGGAGCATGTGAGGAGCAGGATTGAGAATATGGATCCACATACAGCCCGGCCTCAAGGTTCAAGGAGAAATTGAGGATAGCCTTAAACCTCGTATTTGGAATGTTGCACAGTATGCGCCTCTGTAGTTTCTTTGGCTGTATCGAATGTACCAAGCGAAAGTATTGAATAATTTTTTCTCTGGGTTTCCAATCTATGCATCATATTTACTGTTGCTCTTCCCGTTGTTTGTGAAGGATTAAACAATCAATTAAGCATTATATCAATTTGCATTAAGAAGCAATAGATATAGCTGAACAAAGAGATTTTGAATAATTTAAGAAAAAGTGAATTTAATCATTTCAATTCAACGACTTCCTTTTTAGAAAATTTGCACCACATTCTCTCACAAAATTGTTTCCATCGTTTTACAATCTTGCACCCAATAAATCCACAAATAATTTTTTTCTCACAATAAACATTTTCCTAAATTTATGAAACCACTAAAAATTTAAGTTTTTTTTTTCCTGAATTAAATAATTTGGACTTCTCTAGTTCAAATTTCAGCACTAAGTTTTGATGCTTTAGACTTGGATTTAATAATAGATTTTTTTTCTTCTAAGAGATGGATTATTCACTTTGTACCCTCTATAATTGAGTGTATAAAACTATGAGTTACAAAATCATTTAACACGATAAAATATATTAAGTAGTTTTTTATTAATATTTTAATAGGAAAAAATTAATTATAAGAAGCTAGATGTAATACAGTTAGAATATATGAGATGAAACAATAAAAATATCAACATGTTAATTTGTTTGGTTATTTATTTTGAACCAACATCCTTCCCAGTAGATGGTGGTTGTTAGCATAGTATAGTAAGTATAATGCTTTCTAAAAAAAAAATATTAGCAATAATAATCAAGTTTAATGTGGAAGATTTAGTTGAGATTTATTATATGATCATATCTCTCTTATTAGGTAGAAACTAGTTGGGTGCAAGAATTATAATTTTTACTAAAATGTAAAATGTTTCTATCATGATCAAGTCGCACCAAGCAAATTCACCGTCGATAAATTCACTGCCAACAATTTACCCAACTCATAATTTCTATTAGGGAAAACCCCCAATTGCCACCCATGATCCAATTGCTGTTTACTCCTTGTTCACCTGACCCCCCAATAACTGTTTACATTTTAGTCATTACATTATTTTAATTATGCCAATAAAAATTTACAAATTACACCAATATATGTTCACTACTGAATGTGTAGTTGACCAAAAAAAAAAAAAACACATTGAAAACTATTGAAAACACCTTAAATTTTTGTGGGTTTTTATTGGTTGTCTAATGAATGGGTACTGGTGAAGTGGTAAAGATGTAGTGGACGAAGGTTTAAAAACAACCTTTTTTAGCACCTTTCGCTTTATGGGTTCCACAAGGCGTGTTTTAAATACCCAGAAGCCATTTTTTTCTTTTTAAGGTCCTAATTCACTGACGAAGAAGCCCAAAAATAATAATTTGAAATTGGACCTATTTTGCACTATGCACGAATGCGCGAAGTTTCACCAACTTGTTACAAGTCATCTCAAAGGATAAAATCATGCTAGGTTTTTATAGTTTTGTTCCTGGGATATTTCCTATAGTCATTTTCTTGACTTTTCTAATTGTAGATTGTCCACTACAACTAGAATTATAATTATCTTGGATTTTGATTTAATAATAATGATTTCTATTTTATCCTTGATTTCTATAGTAGTTGGAAGAATTTCCTTAAGCTTGTTGTTTATAAAATAATGTGAAGGACATGTAAAACTAACATTTAGAGAATTTAGCACAATATAATGGACATTTTTTTGGGCTTCATAACTCTTAGTTAGAATAATTTTTTAAATGGGCACCTAGATATACCTCTTGCATTTTGAAGTCCTCGTAATCTAATTATTCATAAAATTGTAGGATGTATATCAAAAGTAAATCTTTAATTATGATTCGTTATTCTAAATAAATAGGTGAAGAAATCGATCTATCTAGTTATTGAATTCATTTGGTGTGATCATAAAAAAAATCAACCATCCTCAAGAAATGACAAATTCTATGGTTCATCTTGAGATCCTTATAATCTGCTAAAAATATTTGCATGTTGCAACCCCATCCCCTCTAAAATACTCTTAGAAAATAATTTAGAGGTATTAATCATCTATTAATGGATGAGGAACGATTTCTACATGGCTTAGAATAGATGTTAAAGGATTAGGAATTCTTCATGGGGTGAGAAGGAAATTGATTTCTCAAAATTCATTGATGGAGATGGTGATCTTATTCCATGTACTAAAAGAAGAATCATCTCCTAAAGCATGAAAAAAATCCAAAAAAAGTTGTGGTCTCTCTAGTAAGAAGAAATGGAAAAAAAAACTAAGGAAAATACTTATGGACAAAATGAAAATATTTTGTTGATGGTGACACTCAATAGACTATAGACACCCTCCTTGATAGGAGTAGGAGGAAGCTTTCTACAAAATAATCATAATCCCTTCAATTCCTAAGAAAGATGTATCTCATATTAATTCATCCACACCCTCTCAAATTTTGGTTTTCTCTAAGTCCAATTTTAGATTCATAGATAATCTATAACTTTTTGGCTTTCTATAACATATTCTATTTTTCATAAGTCTTGCAAAAGGTTTTTCTTGTTATCTCCTTCATTCTAAGGTCTGAAGTTTACTTTTCTTTATTTTACATTTTTTTAATATAGAGAGTGCTACCCAATCCTACATTGAACTCATTAAATATATACCTATACAAATGCATATATAATATAGTTTTATTTACTTAAATTATTATACTATTAAGTTTTGCATAAAATATTTAATTTTAGACAATTAATTTTATGTGTTTCTTTTCATAACGGGACACTATTTAATTTAATAAATGGATAAATGAAAGGACTATAAATTTTATTTGAAAATAAATAATTAGAAACAAGTTTTTATATCGATATTTCATATCACACCCAATGAATGACATTCTCATCCTCCTGATGATGGATCACTTGATCTAAAAGATTACACAATTGAATCCTAAAGCTTACATATTTCTAATTGATGGACTGTGAAAAGCTAATAACAACTAATAAATAATTACCTCTCATTTAATTTGATAATAAAATATTGTTTAAATAAATATATAAATAAAAATAATAATTAATTAATATATTTTAATTAATCTAAATGATGATAAATGTGATGATTAATAAATGTTAAATTAATCAAAAAAATGTTTTTGATAAGATACAAAGCATTTACAGGGTGTTGTACCCTTTACACAAAGAGACCAGAGGGCCAAAGGAAGCTAGTTCAAACCAACAGAACTAGGGGAGAAACAAATAGAGACAACCAACCGACAGCTCTAGAACAACAAAAAAAAGATTAAACCCCTAAACCAGAGGGGACCAATCTAACTCCCAAAACGCGAGGCCGCGAAGAGGCAACAGATTTGGGAAGTCCCTTCTTCTTCCTCAACACACAGCGAGGAAGCCGACAGTGAAGAAGAGGAGACAAAAGCAATCAAAGGACCAACAACATCAAACGATGAGAGACAGGCAAGAACCGAAGGCACAACGACAACAGACGGTTTAGCAAAAGGGCAGGTTGGAAGAGGAGCTAGGAAAGGCTCCCACTCCAAGGGAGCAGATGGGGGAGGGTCGCCCTCCTTAGAGGAAACATCCGAAGAGGAATCATCCAAAGAGGGAGAACCAACGGTGAGATGGTTTGAGAGAGCATTCTTCCACCAAGTAGTAGCACCCTTGCGGCAAGCAAGAGGGCAGCCAGAGGCCAGGTGACCTATAGAGAAACATCTCCTACACCGAAAAGGGATCCCCTCATAGTCTAGAAGTTGCTTCCAAGGTTTGTCCTCCACCATCAAAACCACATCACCATGGAGAGGTTTGGAGATGTCCAAATCGATTAAAATACGAGCCACCGTAGTATGCCCAAGATCTTGAGACGTAGAATCCACCTTCAAAAAGCTACCAATAGCGTTGCCAATAGCTTCAAAGCTAGAATTCTCTCAAAACTAGAGTGGTAGATTTGGCAGTCGAACCCAAACAGGTCTAATATTTAGAGGCTCCATAAGAGGATTGAAAGATCAAGACAAGGTTGAATGAACAACGAATGAACATCACACATCCACACCCTGCCCAACACTCTATCACGATCCACGGACGTTAAAAAAGTTGCAAAGAAAAACCCTCTAGCACTAGGATAGAGCTCAATTTGTCCCGAAACAATAGGCTTCCAGGAATCAGAAACCCACACATGAAGATCAAGAAGAGAGGGCCACAGGCCATTAAACCTGCAGACCACACCCTGCCTCACATAGAAGTCCTCATTCTCAGCTACCTCAGACCCACAGACCACAATAGGGGAGGCCTAAGCACAAGGCAAAGGATGAACCCTAGCCAGGATCTGGGCACAAGCAGCATCAGAGAAGGATTTATGAATGCCATCAGAGGCAACAAGAGGGGAGCCCCAGCCACACCCCGCAGAACACCCACAAAGGAAGAAACAGGAGGAGAGGGAGGACGTAGCTCCCCACAGACCACAGGAACCCCACCCAAAGGAGACACGCAATCACCCGCGCGCACGTCCTAGCCCAGAACCTGCAAAATGTTCACAGGAACAGGAGGGGCCCCTGCACCCAAAGAGCCTGCGCCCTACTCCTGCAACTTTGAGTCGTTGAGAGAGCTGTTGGAGCTGTTCAAAATCCTTTCGCCCAGCACACAACTATTCTTTCACATCATTCTACCTGTTCTAATTCTTCCAACAACAAAAAAACTGTTAAATTAATGATGATTAGTAATTAATAGATTATATGATGATAATTAAATGTTGACGATTAGGTGAATAATTTTAGTTTCAACAAATTCTATAAACACTTCTTGCTTGGACATTTGACATAAATATTTTAGGAAAAATGTTTAGATTGATAAATACATAATCAAGTGTAGCATACTAAAAAGTTAAAGGGGAACTTTTGATGCATGGAAGGATAATATTTAATAATTTTAATATATTTTTATCATTTCATTTCAAGATGTTCTTAGTCAAATTAAATTGATTAAATATGTATGTATGTATGTATGTATGTATGTATGTATGTATGTATGTATGTATGTATGTATGTATGTATGTATGTATGTATGTATGTATGTATGTATGTATGTATGTATGTATATGGTTTATAAGAAATAACTTTTGTCCACTTTAAAGTTTAAATTATTAAATTATATTAATTATTTGGCATGCAAAATGACTATCAAATTTGAGTGAAGGAAAATTTAAGTTAAGGGGTTTTAATTTATAAATTCATGATATGAGAGTACTTATGCCACTATAGAAAGCATCTCAACATTAATTAATAATTAATTTTATACTATATATTTAAAATTATTACATAAACTTATTATTATATATAATATTTGTTAAGTATTATGTTTTTTTATAACAAAAGCAGGGGAAAGGGACCTTGAACCCAACGAGAAGACAAAGCTAAGCCTATAGGCCAGCAAAACAACCACTAAAAAATAGTAGGGGTACAAAACCAACCAACACCCCACATTAGAACCATCAACCTAAACATACAAAACAACAAAAACTACATACCAGCAAAAAAAACAAGCCAAAAAATAGAGCCGAGTCCAATAAAATGAGGGTCATGTAGGCCCAAAAAGTAACAAAGCCAAGAAGCTAGAAAATAGAGACTCAAAAGACCCAAATTACTCTCTCATATAGCATATTAGGTCCCATTCATTCACCAACTACTCCATCTGCTCACTATACTACTCCATAAAACTGGTAGTCCCCTCGTCCAATTGCAACTCCTTAGCCTGAGAGGCCTTCATCTTTCTATGACCTTTCCTTACCTTAGTTGCACCATTCACGGTACCAAAAATAGCCCTTTGCATGATGCCTAGAGTAATTTAGTTGTTAACTTATTGAAAGCTTTGTCCATCTTGTCCACTTTTTCCTACATTGCCTTGAATTGCATGACATAAAAATCAAGGGGCCTATCTTTATCCTTCACATCTTCTTCCTTATTCTCCATGGCTTGCTCTTCCATTTATTCCAAAACTTTCATTTAACCAATTCCTCTACTTCTCTTTCCATATTCTTGACCCCTTCCACTTCATCGTCCTCTGAGTCTTCAACCACCGCTGGTCGTTACCCTCCAAATCTTCATCCTCATCACTGCTAGCAGAATCATCTGAGAGTTCACCCAAAACCACCGACAATTCCTTTTTACTTAGATTAATGGAGGTCAAAGCTTCTTCTTCAGGGTCATCACTAGGTTCTATGAAGCATAGTTTCTTACCCTTGGCCGATTGGCCAACAAGCCTTGCCAACCTTCTTTCGCTCTTCTCACTACTAGAGTCATCCATTTTACCTTGTTCCTCCTCATCTCTAATCTCAATAGTAACTTTTTTAACCGTTTTAGGTTTAGCACTGTCTAAACCCTTCCTCTTAGCTCCAATGAGGTTACCTAGGGGGTAGAGCTAGTCTCCTTACCTTTCAAATTTTCAGCAATAGGGTTTCCCTTAATAAGGAGACCTTTAATAGATGATTGTTTCAAACCAGAGGGAACAACAAGGGGGTTTTTGGGAGGAGGTCTAGAAGTGGAAGTACCCTCACCAAGAGTATTGACCTAAGAAGGGTAGGGGAGGGGGTTTCATTGATTCTCGAGGGTGACATTAACAATAGGATTACTACTAGAAGAAGGACTTGACAGGGGAGTAATGACTGAGGCATAATTATAGAGGCACTGAATTAGACCTTGGTGAAGGGGGGTGAAGCTCCCTTAGCCTTGCATTTTTTGAGAGAAGAAAACAAAAAGAAAGGTACATATTAATCTTTTAATTTCTACAAATATGACAAAGAAAGCGAAAGTGGTACCTATGAACAATAGTATATCGAACCTCCGAGGTAAAATAATTCATGATATGCACACTGACCACCCCATAAGGGGCTAGAAGCTATTACTAGAATATATTTATACTTATTAATAAATATTGGTAGTAAATTTTATATTAATATATTGATATTAAATTATGTTAATAATTATATATAAAAGATATTTTTAATGATTATACCATAAAATGATACATATTTGAAGTAATTATATAAATTTGATATAATAATAAATTATTGTATTTAGTAATATAGTTTAGTGTGTTCAATTTTATATCAAACTAAGTTAATGGTGTGAAGAAAAAAGGAATATGCAAGCTAGGATGTGCAAGAGGTTTTGAGTGAGAGGAGCAAGGTGATAATTATTGGTGCCCCATAAGCAATAGCCAAGAAGGTAGGTAGTGAATGTTCACTAATCTCATTGCTTCATTAACTATCACCTAGATAAGAGGGGAAATCAATTCCCTAATTGGCCTTACGTCATATGATGTGCCCTACAAAACTACCACCAAAGAGGTGCTAAATAAGTTATACTAGTTGAAATAATGTGAGAAACGATATAAGGCCTCCCCTTTTGATTTCAAATTCAAGATATCCAAGGATATTCCAAATGATTTGATTGACTCTATGGTTAAAGACTTGATGAAAATTATGATAATTAAAAAACTCATATGCATATGGCTATCCCATAATTGAGTCAAGTCCTATCTAGGAGACAAAATGGATTGATTACCCTAGACAAAGTATTAGTTCTCTCCCCTATATATTTATTTAAATCACCTTTTAGTCAGAGAATGATGGAGGCATCATTCTTAAAGGTGACCAATGGTCTATGGTAAGCATAGGCCTTTACCTTCATACATAGTCTCCAACTTTTTACCCAAGAAAAAAGTTATAATATGATGTATTGGTGTGTGTCCACATCTATAAATTGCTAGGAATATTGAGTATGAAGAAGGATTGGAAGAAATTAGGAAGAAATTAGGAACTATCTAAGTTCATATCAATACTATTTAGATGCTACAAGTAATAAGGAGTTTACCATTCATGCTAGGATCTACATTAGGATAACTTTAACAAGGCCAACTAAGTAGGTTGTAACACCCCATTTTGGCTACTAGAAACTTAATATATATTTTTCTATAAATTACTTGCTTGGAAATTTTCAAGATTGTCATTACTTAGTTACAACATCACAAAGACATGATACAATAGCATGTATAGTCCTTAAGTATATTTAAAGAATCTCTTCACATTAGAAATACACTAGGTCATGGAGTCCTCTTAGAGAAGAATTTGGAGGTATTAATTAGCTATCAAAGAATGAGAAAGGATTTATGCATGGTTTGGAACATATAAACTAGAGGATGATGAATTCTTCATAGGTGAGTAAGAAATTGATTTCTCAATTTCCATTGATAAAGAAGGAAATCTCATTCAATGTCCCAAAAGAACCACTATCTCCTAAACTATGAGTTAAATCTCCAAACTAAATTGTGGTCTCTCTATTAAAAATAAATATTGGAAAATTGAGGCAAAAAAATCATGAAACAAAGGAAGAGATTTTGTTGATGCTGACACTTAATGGACTATTGATGCCCTCCTTACTAGGAGGAGGAAGATTCTTTCCAAATGGTCATGATACCTTCCTCTTATAAGGGAAGATTTATGTCCTACTAATTCATAAACACCCTCTCAATTTTTGGGTCTCTCTAGCCTACAAATTGTTTTCTTTCTCTAGATTCTTCTATTTTTCACAAGTCTTGTAGAAGACTTTTCTTGTTAGCTCCCTGATTTTGAAGTTTGAAGTTTACTTTTTGTATTTAATTATAATCTTCAAAATACAAAGAGTAGGCCCTCATCCCACACTTTATGTATCAAATATATATACATATATGTACATATTAAGAGTTTTTATAACACACTCATGTCATTACAATTTACTCCTTGCTACAACTATACATCTTTTTATTAAATTACACAATATATAATATCTTATAATTAAACTATTTAATTAAATACTCTATATGTGCTCAGGATTGAACCCAAATTTTAAATCTTCAAATTTAAATTCCAAGCCTCTACCTCTTCTTACTTACCATTATGAGCCAACTTGGTATATGTTTATGCAATTAATTGCACTATGTTTTAGTATATAAAGAATTTAATTAATAGAATGCATCCATATCCTTATAAATCATTTAAACACACTTGGATCTTCTAAAGGACAAAAGAACCTCATTCATAGGCCATGTGGATGTTAGTGAATATTGTCATTGAATCTTCATTTCAAGTCACAATGAGCTAGTAAAAAGGGGTTCTTACCAAGAATAACTTAACCCTAGCAATCCAAAAGATCCCCTAGAGGTCTATATAGACATAACCATCCACAAAAACACTTTAAATATTGAAGATTAGACTCCATAGGTTCCAATAGGTTGTATTTTTTTAGTTCATGCTTGTGTACCATAACGTTCAAATTTGTGACCTAGTTGAGATTATATCTACAACAGTTGACATCGAACTCCAAGGCTTTTTACAACTATTCTAATTTTGAAATAGTGAGCATACTAAAGTTGTACTAAAGCTATAAATTTTTTAGAGGTGGCAAACAAATTCATAGTATTATGACCAATGATTCACTATCATTGGTTTTAGAGTTAAGCCCCTCTATCCTTCATTTAATTTTTAAATATTTGTTGCAAGTTTATCAACCTAAATTTGTTGTAGTCTTATCCCTTTTATAGGATTGTTGGTATGATCTCATCTCAATAAATTCAAATCATTTTTTACATATTAGAATCTAACTTTATCCAAAAGAACAATTGTGATTTTTCAACTTCAACATCAAATTGTATTAGTTGAGGTGTAAGTTGGCATATATACGAATAAGCCTAGATCAACTAATTCCAATTTAAGAATGTATTCATGAAAAAAAGATGAGATTGTGATCAAATGTCATGATCATAACAATCATTTTACCCAAAAAAATTAAAGCAACAGAACTAATCTATATCAATCGCCCACACATCTCATTTATTAAATTATTAATATTAAATTTATATTTAACAATCACATTCAAATTCACAGATAAATAATTTTTTTACAAAGAAACATTATATTTAATAGGTGTTTCTACCATCCTGCAAAAATAAATCAAACTTACTGCATACTCATACATGATTCATGCATCCTCTAAATATAGTCTAAAATCACCAGCCCCCTTAATGCATCTCTCATTTAAAATAGTTGTTCTCAACAGACCGCCTAATATTCGGCCTTTCTAGATGTTGAAGTGCAGTTTTAATTGTAGGATATGAATGTTATATGGGAATGTTGTGGTTCTCAAGCGAAATTACGAGGAATGAATGAAAAATCCATATTTGTCAAGTAATATTTAAAAAAAAATAGAGTCGGCCTCAACAATATCTATCAAAACTTTGTAAAGAGAAAAAAAAGATCTGAGATGATCAAGAGCACACCACCGAGGACGAAGGTAATTTGTTTAATGTAGTTTCCCACTATTGGTTTGGGTATCAATACTCCTCTAATCGACATCCTTTCAAAAACAACCTAAAGAGTAGCAGTAAATATGTTGCACAAATTAGAAACCAAGAGAAAAATTATTCAACACTTTTGCTTGGTGCCTTTGATATAGCCAAATAAACTACAACAGCATGTGACTATGTGGCTTTCCAAATACGCAGTTTCAAGGCTATTCTCAATTTCTCCCTGAATGTTAAGTCTGGGTTGTATATGGATCCCAATTCTCAATCCTCTTCTTCACACACTCCATCAAACATTCCAAATCAGAGGAGATAAAAGAAAGATAAAGGTCATAAATCCGAAGACACGTGTTCAGATAATTCATATTTCTAGCACATGCGTCTGCCCAGTCACAAATGTAGAGCTATTCTCATATTGCTTCATTATCAGGGTAAATAAGATTTTTATCAGAAGCAATATTGCAACGGCTGCAAGGGGATAAATGTTTCATATTCACTCTCCACGACTGGGCTTAAAGAAAATCTCTTTTGCAACTTTCAATGGATTGGGCGGGGGTGTATATTCAAATTTAACTGCTACGGTGAAGTAAGTGGAGCATGGATTGGGCGGGAGTGTATATTCAAATATAACTGCTACGGTGATAGTGACTGCGGTGAAGTGGAGCGCAACAGAAAATATAGGTAATGGTGAACGGAAGGAAAATGAGAAAAACTTTGAGTAAGAAATGGGCCCACGAGCCACGTAGGAAGTCAGAGCTGTATATATATATATATATATATCTGTGTGTGTGTATAATTCCATGTTATTAAACATGAATTTTGATACATGTACATGTTACCTAGTTCAAACAAATTAAAATGTGACAATGTGTACCTATGTAGGATGATCATCGAAACATAGTAAATCCACATATGATCCCACCTCTAATGTAGGTGCATCTGAAGTGGATGCTTGAGTAGGGCCATAACATGGATGATTTCAACTTTGAAAAAAATGTGGCATTGACACATGGGAGCTACTAGGATCAGCTAAACCAATCCTTCATGCTCTCTACCACTAACTTCAACTACCATGTGGGTAGCCAAATCAATGAAATCTCCTAAGAGTGAACTCAATGCTCCTAGTGTTGAAACCACTACCTGGTGTTGAAATGGTTCAGGAATACCAAGAGATGGAGCAACAATGGGTGGAATTGGAGCACATCAATTAGGATCGATACGTCCTCCTACTCTATGCTGAGGCATCCCACCACCAACTCCCTAGAATGACCTCATATCAAAATAATTTGCTTTCAAACCCAACTCAAACTCTGCCCATAATTTTCTCAAAAGATATAGGGGCACCTCACAATTAGCATGTGGTGGATGATCAAAAACCATCCACCATCACTCCCAAAAATGTGTTGCGATTTGTGGATGCCTACACCATCTAATTGAAATTCGTTTTTTGTTTGGAGGTATTGGTTGATTGGTTATAGGATCAATAAAATATGGGGCTATTGTTTGTTTGGTAATATGGAAATCAAGGATATCTCTATATGAGAGTTCATTTGCATAAAATTTCCTCCTCTCCTCCCTCCAACGATGGAAGCTATCTAAATTTGCATCAATGGTACAAATTGAGTCAACAACAGTTTGCATCGAAGATGAAAATTGTGATAAGTGGGGGGGTATATGAGGCTCATTTTTTATCAAATTATTTTTTTATTAAATAATGTGTATATTTATATTGATGTTTTCTCGCAATTGAACCTCATCAAGTGGAAGGGATGGGAGGTTAGGAGGTGTGGGGTTTTGAGGTGAGGGCTATGAGGAGGAGAGTGTGGAGGTGAGAGGTTTAGAGGTTGATGGTTATGCAAAATAGCATCTATTAAAAACTCATCAACTGATGGTATTCGCTCCATTAGGCTACTACATGTTAAACAAAATTAGAAGAAAAATATCAAAAAACTAATTACATAACATGAAGCATTGAATGCACTAAATTTTTAAATAAAATATTTAATATAAATTGATACTTGTTGAAGAGATCGTTAAATAATGTACAATTCGTTAAAGATTGCATCAAACACACATTTAAAATACATCATTTAGACATTCAAATAGTTCATAAATGTACAACATGAATTTGGACTAATTTATAGTTTTTTTGTACATTAAAATTAAACATATAAAATTAGACCATGCGACAAAGTTGAATTCATTTTTTAAGTAAATACTATAATTGAATATCATATTAAATTTAACCACCTAAGATAGAATTGATATCAATATATCTCTCCTACAATTTACTAGGCTTTAATCTCATACATGTTGAACTAGATTAACAATCTGACTAAAGCACAATTACACACATAGATAATATTATAGTGAACCATAGGGTATAAAATAAACTAAAATTTCATGAGGTTATTAGAATGTTTAATATTACATCAATACAAATTTATATGATAATCACTTCCTTACATGCTATTGAACAACTTGATGTTTATTTATAAATCCAAAGATAGCCATTTTAATAGAATATGCACTAGTAGTACCATAAAATGACAATCACATGGACTATGCATGTTAAAAATATATTATATCCTCGTGAGGTTCATTCTATTGATCTAAATGCAATGATTATATCTCTTAAATAAGTTTAATTTATTATAACTTCATTTATCTATCATAGAACTTTTATTATCTCTAAGATTATGCATTATCATTTATAATCTAGGGTTCCTTGAGTTTTAATTCCTATAATTATTATTTTGGTTTACCTATTATTGATGCTAAGTTTATAATCTAACCTTGATTCATAACGTTTAGCAAAATTTTCTTGGTATAAGAGGCTAAATATATATACTATGGTAGCCCAAGGAAATGACAATATCATTGTATGATTATTTACATTTACACTACCATAGGTTGTAATAAACTTAATACTTTTGCATTCCATAAATGAACTCTATGATGCAATTTCCTTGTTCTAATTCCTTATGAAAATCTTTATATTAATTTAATGCACATAAATTACACCAAGAACCTTCACGATTAATATTATACAAATGAAACAATGCTTGCTTTGAAATAGAGGTGGTTTAATATTATTATTGATTTTAATTATATATATATATTGAACATTATCTTCATCAATTATGTCAAATCCTTTTCACTATATAATATTTATACTACAAAGTTTAATTTTGACCAACATAAAACATCCTTTAAAATGGCAAGTTTATTTAATTGATCTTATTTTTAAATGGACCATAAAACTAATCTATTTCTATAGAGGTGAATTTAAATTTCCTTAGGTTGAGATCCATTTTACATGATGAATGTTGAGTGAAATAAGGCTTGAGTAGTTTTGACATAAGACTAAGTTGCAATGTGAATAAATTTAAATTAAGAATAATAATAATAATTGTGAAAAGTAATTTAGAACTAATAATGTTCATAGAGTAATTCATAATATATGTAATCATAACTAGGAGGCCATATAAAATTGTGATATATTAGAATATTAACATTTAATATGAATTTAAAAGTTCAATATGGTAACGAAAGTTAAATTGTATAATTCATGATTAAATGTCTATATATTTAAAGTTAGAATTGATGTACCCGGTAATAATAAATTGACTGCAAGATAAGGAATTAAGGTAATAGGGAGATGTAACCCCGCATCTCTATATCCATATATCTCATTTTAACTAAGATGAACTAGACTTATTAAGTTACACTCTAGACATTACATAAACACTTCTATATTCAATTGTGGTGGTTGGGTATAACTGAGTTGATTATTATTTGATATGACATATCTATATCCTAACATGAGGGATATAGCTATGTATATCTTTCAAACATAGGGCCCGATCATATATTGTTTGAGAGGAGTCCTACATACTACTATTGGATTAATAAGTGAAGCAACCCTAATAGTAAGATAAAGGAACCATGACGTTAAAAATATTTGAATTGATATTGGAAGGAATTTTATAAAAGAGAAAAGTGAGTTGGATAATATCAAGATATGTTGCATTGGGTTGAGCTTCTTGATAATTTATGCATGATGGCATTGAAACCATACTTCTCCCTCCCTCCATCACTCTCTCTCTCCCTCTCTCTGATGGCAACCTTGATTAATTTCTGACAATCTACTCTACAAGGCGATAGGAATCTACCCAAATACCAAAGATAAGCCAATGCAGCTCCTACAGATTGACTGTTCAATTAGTTCTCCAAGGCGAACCTTTGCTAAGACAAGAAGTAATAACATATCCATGTCATCTCACATGTAATGCAACAGAAATAAAGACTACCACACCATACTGACAAACAAAACAGGGTTTAAATGTACTTTGCGCATACACCATAAGTTAAGTCAATGTGTTGCCTAAGACGTTAGCAAACTGACTGAACACTTTTCTCACCACAAGTAATAGGCAGCCAAGGTAAAAAGCAACAAAATATGAATCCCAAACTCCATCGAGTCATTTAGAGACAAAAGGGTTTAAATTTGCATTGAGCAAGCAAAAAAAACTGATTACAGTGGATCAATTCACCAGGGAATCGATTTCCTTTTGGTTTAGCCGACTCCTCACCAATCGATTTGGGCTCCAAGACTCTGCACAGGCAGCAAACTTCCACACTCAACTGGATCAATTCTCTTTCTTTCTACACAGGCAAAGTTCCCACAAGGTGAATCGATACTCTCCAAAACCGTTTTCCTTCCAATAATCGTTCCACTCTACACAGACCATTTTGTTTTGTAGAAACTTCTATTGTCGCTTCCTTTACTATGTTGGATTGGGTTTTTTCACCTATCACCTCTCTAAGAACTTCCTTCCTCAAAATCGGTTGTTGCTTTCTTTTAGTTATTCTCACCAAAACCTTTGTGGTCCCCAAATTAATTCATCGATGCTCTAGTTGTCAAGAGGAAACGCATTGCTTGGTTCGATCTTGGTTCCACTAACCGTCCTTCACTTAATCCGCAGAGGCTTCTGCTATCAAGAAGGTGGAAATTCTTCACTTCCTAACGACCTATGCCAACAAGGCATCATTACTGCCACCTGTCACAAGAAGAACCAACAAACAAAAGACAAACTAAACAAAAGACCAAAAATGTGCAAACCAAAATTGAACTTGTGATGCACCTGCATCACTCTCCCTCTCTCCCTCTTCCTCTTTATCTCACCTCTCCATCTCTCTTTCTCTCCCTCTCTCTCTAGATTATTCATGGTTCAGGGTTTAGGGCCTAGCATTTAGTGTTTAGTGTTTATGATGGAGGGTTTAAAGATTAATTTTTTTATGTTTTAGTATTAAATTATAAATGTTTTTTATTAGGGGTAAAACAAGTTTTGAAGGGACCCATAACCCTATCAAATCAAAGCATGTTGCATACAAGATAATACACAAACCATCAACAACCCAACAACAACACCAACTAAAAAGACATGACTACACAAGATGCTTCAGATAAGAGAAAGTTGATTGTGATCCCTTTACAAACAAGTTTAAATTGGGGCCTACAACCCTTAGGTAAACAAAGACACCACATGTATCAGCCAGACATTAGCGAACCAACCACTCAGGGAAGACACCACTAAGCCAAGAGAGGCAGTCATCTTAATGGTGTAGAACACCATCAACCCCCTAACCAACAACACCCGCAAATCCAACAACCCCACCTCAATAGGGGAGTTAGAGAACACAATGAGACCCTGAAACACATCAGCCTTCTTGCAGCAACACCCCACCAGAAACACCATCCCCAACTCCACCTTAATAGGAAGGAGCTCCCCTCTATTGGAGAGGAAGAAATGAGAGCCCAAACCTCCAAATCCTTCACTCCACTGCCCACGCAAGCTCCAACTCAATAGGAACAAGTAGAAAATAGAACTCTCCACCAAATCTATAGCCACCACCTTCACCTCAATAGAAGAGGGCTCCACCTCAATGGGAGCAGTCTCCACCTCCATACAAGACACCAACTGTAGACCTAGAGAGAACACTTTAGAAGGAAGGGAAATCACAACCACCTTTGGCAAAGCAAGATACTAATACAAGAAAGAAGAATGCACTACAGCCACCAGAATAAGAAACCAAAACTTCTGAGCCTTCAAAAAAAGAATTTGTAACAGCTCATCCCACAAGAAACCCTTGAACACAAACAAAAAACAATAGGAATCTTCATTCCAAAAGCAACAAAACACCTTAGAGTTGATAAAAAGGTCATAACTAATCCACTGGGACAACTGAAAACACTCTTCACACTCAGCCCAGCCAAAAGCACCCCTTCAAAAATAGGGGTAGAAGAAACAACCTTAGGATCTATAAGAAACAAGATCAAAAAAGAGGTAGCCCCCATCAATAAAGAGAACAACAGAGACCAAAGGGGGAACAAACACAACACCCAAAAAATAGAGCAAGAGAAAACACCTTCCAAAACTAGAATACTCACAACACCAAAAAGGGAAAACTCCTTTGTCTCAGCCTCAATAGCAAAAAAATCATTAAGCCCGACCCTCTTGAGACATAAAGAACCCCTGACCACCACATAAGGCCAAAGCAATTGTGGAGTCAACACCATAAGAGGAAGGCATCAACCTACCCCAAAAATAGAGAGAACACCCTTAGAGAGAAAACAAAAGCACAAAGAAGCATCTGGGGAGCAAGAACAACCAACGCATGCTAGGACGAGGAGCACCAACCTGTAGGGAGAAACATCCAACACCTATAGCCAAATAGAAAGAGGCATGCAACCAAACAAAACCAAGTTCAAGACTAGCTAAAAAAGCCAACAAGAACCAGCAGCAAACAAGGCGGCAATGAAAGGAGAAAGCCTATGAATTTCCCACATGAGAAAAACCATGGGATAAGATAACCACATGAGCCACCAAGGGAACCACTACAGAACCACCAATAGAGAGGCACAAAGGCGCAAAAACCCTCCATAGCCAAGGAAAGACAACAAGAAGGCCAAGCTGCCCCCCACAACCTCTGAGCAAACCAAGGTGACCTCCATCTGCATCATCTATGTCGTTAGATTCAGCATCCCCACTCGCACCTTCTCCCGAGTTTGAACTTCCCCTTCCCGCCTCTCTCTAGTTCATCACTTCCATAAGGTAATTTATGCTACTTCCTTTATGTTATTCTTGTGATTAGATTATTAATGTTATTTTTTAGGGTCTACTAAATAATGTTTAGGGTTTAGGGTTAAGGATTTATGATGGAGGGTTCAACGTTGAGGGTTTATGGATTACAGCTATTTTTTAAGGTCTTAGTGTTAAAAATTATTAATGTTAGGTTTTAGGGTTTAGGGTTTAGGGTTTACGGCCTAGCACTTAGGGTTTAGCATATAGTGTTTAGATTTTAGGGCTTAGGGTTTAGGATTTAGGCTGATTAAAATAATTACTCATGATTTCTCAAGTCAATAATTAATTCTAAATGCTTATATGTAGGAAAAGTAATTACAATACACAAATTCAATAATTTAAAATTTAACACCTTTCTCATCATGTGTGTCAATGTATCATTCATATGAATCAATTCCTCATTATTTCTATGAGTTCTTAAATATATTTTCCATGTTCATTCTTCATCCCAAGAATATAATCTATAATGGAAAACTAAGAGAACCTTTAAACAATAGAAAAATATTAAATGTATAGAAAAATTATTATCAATAGGAGTACATATCTAGTTAATTTTAGGGTTTAGGGTTTGTGGTTTAGGTTTTCCAATTTAGGGTTTACAGTTTAGGGTTTATAGTTTAGGGTCTCCAACTTAGGGTTTAAGGTTTTAGGACTTTAGTTTTTATGTCTAGGTTAGGTTTTGGTTTAGTTTTTATTCATTACAAGTTTATTGTACATGAAATAAATATATTTAAGTAGAAATGGGTTTTACGAGCGTTATAAAATTCATTCTAATTATGAAAAGTAAAATAACCTAAAATATATACCATGTAAATTTCAAACTATAAATGTTAAATTATATACCTAAAATTTAAACCCTAATTAGAAATTATAAACGTTAAATATACAACAAAAAAATCACAAATCCTAACTGGGAGGTCACTAAAACTTGGTATGTAGAAGGGAGGTGGTGGCAGGCACGATCTAGAGGTGTAAATTGCCCCAAAAACAAGTACCTATTTCCCCTAGTTGCTCTATGTCCGTGCAACTATAGGGTAAAAATGACTGATAGTTTGCGAAACAGGGACCCATTTGGATTTCATCTCGAGATCCCGTTCCTATCAATATTTTTGGCTGAAACTTTCTCTCTTCGTGGAACCAACTTCTTGCACTTGCCTAATATTGAAGTGAGAATCAATTTGGTTTTTTTAAAACTTGAGACTATTTAAATGTTAACCTCACAATGGATTCTAGGAGGACTGTGTGTAGTCTCAACCATACAAGGTATATGAATAGTCTCAACCATGAAGGGATAATGGTAGTCTTTATCATGCTTTCAAATAGTCACAAACCATAGTAAGACTGAATGGTATTAATATTTTATAAAGATAATAATGTTTCCTAGAGATTTCATGCAATGAAAATTTTCCAAAAATAACCAAACACACATGTGTGTAATGATCATTGGTGTCTATGCAAATCTATGTGAAGAAAATATAAATCACAACTCATGCATTCTTTTGACACATATAAATATATATATCGTTATTTCATATTTATGGAAATATATATGGGAAAATGTAGAGCACAACTGCAAGGTGCGTTTGGAACATATATATACATACATAGTAGTATGTTATACTAATGTGGAACAATAAATAAAAGAGTTTTAAAATCATTATTTTGTACCTCAGATCATCAATAGAGGATTGAGTGTCTAATATGGAGTAAAGAGATTCAAATTTTGGCTCCAAATTTAAGTATGTTGGTGTCAATAATTTATTATTGGAGATTCAAATTTCAATTATCGACTATTTGGATGTAATTTTTGAAAAATTAGATTAATTTCATATAAATACATAGTATTTTCCCAATTTTAATAAACAAGCAAATTTTGGAGGAAAATTCAATTGAGCAAATCAAGTGTCCTAAGCATTCAAGAGCAACCAAGAGTAGAATTTTTAGAATTATTGCAACATTTTGTCATTCAAGCATCATGTCAAGTTTTATGTGATTTTTATTCATGTTTTGTATCCATTTCGTTTTGGAGCACTAACACTTGTAGGTCTTCAAATCAAATCAAGTCAAGCAACAATTGACCCTTTAAGGTGAAATGTGTGACTTCAGTCCATCAAGGAGATTAGATCAAAGTGGTGAGTTGTAGCAAATTGCCAATTTATTACTTGTTTATCAATTAGCCTCTATTAGGTTTGACTAAGGCAAGCCCCTATATGGCACAACCCTTCCCCTCTTTTCATGTGTGAAGATTACAAATTTGAATTGAATTGAAGGAAGATTGAAGGCAATTTGCTCATTCATGCATCAAAACCCTACAAGTTGATAAGTCACAGAATCTACATGTTCTTAGTAACAAACAAAGATCTAACAACCAAACCCAGAAGATAGAAGCTATAGACCAGAGACCTCAGGCTTGTGAAATCAATTTTCAAAAACCATGTCCTTAGTCTAGGGTGTCCTTGTGCCCTAGACCATCTAAATTTAGCCTAAATTCGAACTCCAGGTTCTTTTGTGTCTACCTTATGCATTTTTGGATTTTGATTTTGTCTATCTCTTTCCAGTTTGTCATAATTCATAACAAAACACTACATTTTCTTAGTTTACCCAATTATATCATTGCATCAATTTTCCAATCCCTCATATCCATCATACAAACAACAAAAAAAATCTAAATCCAGAGTTGATTGATTCACCTTTTAGGTTGTAAGTCAATCTCATAACCTTGTTGATCTATATTCCCACATGTTCTTGGAAAAGGTTTGATTTTAGTGATCTACCCATTAGACCTAAGATCTCCTTTTCCAACGAAACATTTTGGTGAACCCAACTATTGTTGCATAATATATCTTCTGAAATCTAAAGTATATCATCTTAGATCTAAGTTTAATCATAGTTTTTTTGCATTTATCATTTAGGCATCCATCATTTCATGAAAAAGTATTGGAAAAAAATCAAAAAATTGCATAGCATATTACACTTAAAGTTCAAATAGGGTTAATTTCAATCATCATAAGTTAGATCTACCTCATAATTTCATTTACAAATCTGCGTTAGGATATATTAGATCTGAAATAAAATCTAAAAGTGTTCTTGAAGCATTCATTTAGATATATGCATATAGTAAAAAAAGTGAAAAAAAGGTACATTGTTATTGTTGCAAAAAGACATCAAGCTTTAAAGTTTCTAGATTTCAATGAATTTCTGCATTTTATGATCTAAAAATGGAATTTTGAATTGCATTTATTGATTGAACATTTTGGAAAATTTCTTGCATACTTGCATTCTACATTTCAAAATCACATATTTGTAAAATTCTAGAAATTTATTTACTTTGAGACCTGCACGGTCACATAAAAGAATACTTAAACACTATAGCACACATCAAAATTTTGAAATTTGCAAAAATACCTTGTTGGTCTAGCACACATTATGCCCTTGACTAGGTCATTTTTGTCCAAATTCTATGGCAGAACTCTCTCAGGATCTTTTGTCCAGATCTTCTTTCAATTTTTTGTTCATTCTGTTGTAATGGTCTAAATTTCAATGCATATATATCATAATAACACATTGTCATAATGACTAAATGCTTTGGTAAAATGTTATCTTCGTTAAAATCTTTGGTTGATGTTTCAAGTTGTGCGTTTGGTGATGATAATATTTCAAGTAATGAAACTCATGTTCATCCATTTCCCGAACCATATCTTCCCACTGAGGATATCTCGAGAAAAGAGCAAGCGATCATGGATGAATCCCTAAATACTACAATCCCTGACCTTGAAGCCAACGTTTACCTTTATCCTTTATTAGTATTTCCTACTTACAATCCTCAAGAACCAACAAGACCTATGATACCAACATTGGATATGTTTTACAATTCTCATAAATAAAGTGCTTTACAATTCATACCTTCCCCATCATACATAAGAGATCTTGCTAATGACAACCATGATGGGCCTATAAACGACCCCCTATCCTATGAAAACAAAGTCACTAATACACCCATTAGCTTGGAATGATGCTATGGCCAAGACTTTAAGATTCTAAGTAAATAAGGTTGTGATAAAAAGAATGAAAATGAACTCCACACCCTTTTGGAACAAATACCATCTGATGATACAAAAGGCATTGGTTATCAAGATCCCCCACCTCTACATACAACATTTACTTCATTCGCCAAAACACGCAAACCTCATGGTCCTATTAGAAAAGGCTTATTACCCACTCCACATCCCTTGTCTAAAGACTAAATGCACTTTATGTACACTTTCATAATTGGGATTCATTACATTACCTCCTATGCAAGAAAGATGTGACGTGCAATGCAAGAATAAAAGTTCATCTTTTATGCATATATCATAGATTGTTTGGACACACTACTGATGACCATCATACTTTAAAGAAGAAATTTGAAGATTTAGATCCTTACAACAATATATTTGATAAGATAATATATTAAATAATTTAGGCTTTTGCTCCTTGGTATGTGGTAGTTGGAGTATCACATGATACTCATTACCATTGCATGGGAGCACGAGATTAATTTTGTGTAATCATTTTTCATCACGCAAGAAGCAATGTGACATCATTCATTTAGGATCACCTTTATCTATATACTTGGGGGTCAAGGTTGGTTAACTTTATATTATGTGCATTCCTTGATATAAGGGATCCCTTTATTATATCCTTAAAATATTAGTATAGCAGCAAGTACACTAAGATTTTAAGGGGGGACATATTACCCCTGCATATTAGAATTTTAGACAAGACTACTAGGCATGTGGTTCTTTCTAGTGGTGATATTATGATGGACCTGTAGGATGTGGCCTTGTTTCTCACATAATGTCCCCCTTACTAGTAATGGAATACGACATTTTCTAATGTGTGGACTCCTTGATCTATGCTAGTGTCCTTTTTTGGTGGTATCATGTATGGTATTCCCTAAAGTGTGACCTATCATGCATTGAGTTGTGTTCTTCAAATCACAATAATCTACTTTATTGGCATGCACCCTTTGTGGTGATGTTATTTCCCCCTGAGGCATATCCTTTTGATGTTCATCCCCCGTGACGTTAAACTTTATGCACCCCCTGAGGTGATTTTCATCCCCTGTGACGTTAAATAGTCCTCCATTATGTTAAACTTTAGACACTCCCTAAAGCATGATTTGCAAGATAGTCCATGGATTTGGCATAACACAACTTGCTATTCATGTGCTTGAGCACCTCTAAACATGGCCACCTAGCATAACACAATTTGCTCTCTAGTGGAGCCATGTGTTTCATGAGATACCTAACATAACACAACTTTCTAGCCTTGTGGAACCCATTGTATTGCATGGCCACCTAGCATAACACAATTTGCTTGCCAATGGAGCCATGTGTTTCATGAGTCACCTAGCTCATAATGCAACTTGCTAGCCTTGTGGAACCCATCTTATTGCATGGACACCTAACATAACACAGCTTGTTATCCAATGGATCTATGTAGCTCATGAGTGACTTGGCATAGCACAGCTTACTAGTCCTTATGAGAGCACTATCCTGACTAACGTCATATTTGAGAAATGATGTTTGGTATCTAAGAAAAATTTAAGATTGAGGTCTCTTCGCCTTACTGAATTGAATTCTTTTAGTACTAACCCTTGTGTTTGTATTTTATGTGTCATCTTTGTGTTTGCATCGTGCTTGTTTTCATTTTTGTTATTATCTTTATGTTATAGTATGGTGTGTGTCTTTGTTGTGTATGCTTCATATTTGTCATGTTGCATTGCACATCATACACATGTGTTCCCTTGTCCTTATGTTGTCTTGTCATAGGATCTTGAATCATGGGGGCTTATGCATTTCCTCTAGATTCAATGTCATCCTATCTCTTCAATATTGTGATAATTGAACCCCTCTTGACATATTCTTACGTTAGTGTGAGTTGGAGCATAAGTTCATACTCACTAAAGTGGAGGCTAAATGTAGTGTCGAAAATTATCACCCTTGGTAATTTTACACTAGGTTTTGCTCCCCCCTATGTGCTTGGACATAATTATGCACCTAGTTTCCTAATTATGCATGTAATTGCCTGTTTTAAAACATTTATCAAAAAACCAAACATGGGAAATCAAAGTATGCATTTAATATTTTTCCCCCGACATTTTGGGTCCCTATAAAGTAAGAATCCATTCTAGGGTGCAAGGTGCCCTAGACTACCTTTTTTGGCTCCAAATTTAAGTATGTTAGTGTCGGTAATTTATTATTTGCAATTCAAATTACAATTGTCGACTATCAAAATTTAATTTTCAGGAAATTAGATTAATTGCATATAAATACATAGTATTTTCACAATTTTAATAAACAAGCAATTTGGAGGAAAATTCAATTGAGCAAATTGTATCCTAAGCATTCAAGAACAACCAAGAGCAAAATTTTCAAAATTATTGCAACATTTTGTCATTCAAGCATCATGTCATGTTTTATGTCAGTTTTGTTCATGTTTTGCATGCGTTTCATTTTGGAGCACTAAAACTTGTAGTTCTTCAAATCAAATCAAGTCAAGAAACAATTGATCCTTAAAGGTGATGAGTGTGACTTTAATCCATCAAGGAAATTAGATCTAAGTAGTGAGTTATAGCAAATTGTCAATTCATTACTTGTTTATCAATTAGCCTCTATCCCTCAAAAGGATAAGCTTTATTTTATCATCAATTTTGCCATTGTGGAGGTAGAAATACCAACACAGGGTTTGACTAAGGTAATCCCATATATGGCCCAACCCTTCTCTTTTCATGTGTGTAGATTACATATCTGAAGTGAATTGGAGGAAGATTGAAGGCAATTGCTCATTCATTCATCAAAACCCTACAAGTTGATAAGTCAAGGAATTTGCATTTTCTTAGTAACAGACAAAGATCTAACAACCAAACCCGAAAGACACAAGCTACAGACCAAGGACCTCAAGCTCATGAAATCAGTTTTCAGAAACTAGTTCCTCAGTCTAGGGTGTCCTTGTGCCCTAGACCAACCAAATTTAGCCCAAATTTGAACTCTAGGTTCTTCTATGTCTACCTTCTACATTTCTAGATTCTGATTTTGTCTATTTATTTCCAGTTTGTCATAATTCATAACAGAACATTTCATTTTCTTAATTTACCTAGTTACATCAGTGCATCAATTTTCCAATCCCTCAAATCCATCAAACAAACAACAAAAATAATCTAGATCCAAGGTTGATTGGTTCACCTTTTAGGTTGTACGTCTCATATCCTTATTGATCTAGATTCCCGCGTGTTCTTGGAAAAGGTTTGGTTTTAGTGATCTACCCATTAGACCTAGGATCTCCTTTTCCAATGAAACAAACCCATTAGTGGTCTCAAAGCACGATTATTGGGTTCATCATTGCATAGGTTTCAATCAACATTTTAAAATGACTGCTTAAGAATCTACATCCACATAATTTCTCATCTTATGGTCATCATTACTACCTAGAAGCATAAACAATAGATTTAAACCCTTATATCACATATCAAGGTGTACTAAAAATTGTATGAATCTAATATACTATTAGGAGCTTGATGAGTGTGAAGTTAAGGTGTGTGGACATTAGGTCCTCTTCCTTATATTTTTGGTATTACACTTGTGTTTTCAAGACAAACCCACTGCATTTTGAAGCGGACTTTTTATGGTGTGCTAGATCCAAATGCCATGCCGAGCACCATGATACACATTTGATATTCAACTTCTATGCTAGGTACTCAGATGCTTTTTATTCAATACATTACAATTTGAATCATGTGTTTATGCCTAATATTATGCCCAAGCTTGATATAATTATTATATTTTAAACGCTGACTTTTGTGCTCAATATCAAACTTTTGTTTCTATTACAAGCCCATTTAACCTTACATCAAGAGTCAGATATCTAAGGATATTCTTTAGAAATAACAAGTTGTCTACAACCCCAAATTGATGAGCTCAACTATCTAAAAATAATAAATAATAATGAATGTCAAATGGAAGGGGTTCAGCTCTTTGTTCCAAACCTTGCTCTTCTTAATACAAGTCTAGAGACATATCAATTAATCCATCTACATTGTTATGATGGGAGTCACTTGCTACTTTATTGTTTTCATTCAACATACAAGGCAATCAATTACATAACCTTCAAATTAGACATCCTAATAAACATATTTTTAATTGTTACAAGGGAACCCAAAGTTAAGACTTTTGTATGGCTCTTATCAAGCCATTTGGAGATTTAATAGCTTATGCACCAACTTTGTTTAAATAGAACTCTAATATTGAATAGCCTTGACAAAGTAATATGTATTGGGCCTTCTATTGTAATGGAATGATGCTACCGTTTTAAGGCTCAAGCAATGTTGTAATGTGAAAGAATAAGATTATGAAACAAGCAATAGTTTTATTAGAAAATGGAAGAGCATACAGAATGCTGAAAATATAAATTAAACCATCATTTTTAGGAAGAATATAAAGTATAATAGATTGATTTTACTTCATTAAGATTTTATAATGTATCATGCAAATGATTATAAAGTATTGTATTTCCATAAAACTTTTTAAAAACTCTCTGAACTATCCTACAAGAAACTAACTCCCAACTAATTATTTATTAAATCTAAGTGATTTTATTAGAATATGTAAAGCTTAATTTTCTGATGCATAAACTATATGAAGATTGACAAATCAGAACTAACGTGCTCAGCTTTATTCTTATATTGGCATACAATTTGAATAGGAGCTTCGATGAAGCCAATGCTTTTGTACATCCCAGCATACAAGCTTGAGTAGTTTGTGAAATTCAACATCCTCAGAGATCATTATGTCATATGTTCATGACATGGAAATTTCAATTTTGACTGGAAAATTCAATTTTTATTGCTTGTTTAGCGATCTGATGAGAAAAACCTTGCCAATTTTGGTCTCATAATATTATGGATTGTAGCTAACTTAATCTATAACAGCTCATCAATGACCTGACAATTAAAACATCTGCAAATGATTTTCAGACAAACAGCATAATTAATAGAAAACAGAGAATTCCTTACAAGTTGTCTATTGCTTCATTTAATTTGTTTTTAGAATCATAATACCAACAAAGTTACTAATCTTGTTCATGTTGACTGATGAGTGCTTGAATCTTCTATACATCCAATAATAATACATGATGTCCAGACGTTGAAATCTTAGAACATCTAAAATCACTCAACATGAAACTCAGTTAATACAATGTGCAGAACATAATTTACAAGCCACCTTGAAGCTAACTAGAACTACTGAGAGCTCCAAACAAAATTGAAAAGCTAGAGAAATTAGAGTGCATATATCTTCTCATGTTCGTGTGTACAGATATCAGAATCTGAATACTCTGATGCCACTGAAAATGAGCGAGACATACTCCGAGATGATCTTCTGGTTTTCCTTAGAGAACGACTTCTTGTTCTTCTAATTCGATGTTTAACCACAAAATAGCACAATGTAGCTAAGGTCACAAAAATTATTGACCCACCAATTATAGTTATGGTAATTGCAATCCACAGATCATGGCGACCTACCACAATAAAAGAAAGTGCAACAAAAGCCACTGAAGTGCACACACAAGCTATCCACATTAACTTGTTTATTATAAAGATCACTTTCCTTTGAGCCTTGCTTTCGGATGCAACTAGCGATATCTGAACCACCACCACCGCGAGAGAGATGAACAATCCCACCGAGTCAAATACAAAAAATACTTGGAATGCTAACTTGTTAACTACATTAACTTGTCCTAATGTCCCTGATGCACTTGCTTGTAGGTCTAGACTCTGGACATAACCACCGGGTATGGTGTAAATAGCAGAAAAAGCAATTGTGGCAATGAGAACTGCAACAACAGTCACAGAGTTGACAGTATTGCTTATCCCCTCTCTGTGCAATTTATGCAAATCCTTTGCGATTTCAGTAACTCGTCTCTGTGTCTGTTCAGTCTGCATGAGTTGTGAATGGACATCATGCTTTATGTCACTAACAGTCTGCTTTAGTTCTCTTCCTCCCGTAGTTTGGGCTATATGTTTGCCACTCTCTGCTCCAGCAATTTTCAGTACATTTTTAATTTCTGATGCAGCTTCCAAATGTGATTTTTCTGCTTCATCAAGTGCTGTTTCTCTTAACTTGTTCAAGGCATTGAGCTTGATGCCCTTGTATGTTAGGAGCTCTCTTACTATCTGTGAAAAACGCGAATGGTTCAGTACCAGAAAAAAACAAAAAGAATAGGTAGTGGCAGAACACAGCAAATATCATATATGGAATTGCATTATTGAATTCGCATATGTAAAAGCTGGAATAAATACTGCCCCTTGCTACTGATTTTCCTGCTGGTTATGATCTTACATATACCCTATGCCCATATGGTGTTGCTTTTTATTATGTGTGTACTTATTCCTACTTATGCTAATATTGTCGGTTCTCCCTGTTAATGTTTATCAAGTCAGCGTTGAGCCAATTTTGCATTTGTACTGCCCTTGGTCTAAATTTATATCATTTCAAATTTGGTAACATTGAAGGGAACCGGTCTAAAGCCTTTTCTGCTGTTTCATGGGTCCTTCGCTTAATTATTACTCAATAAATATCTAATCCTTTTCTGCTATTTTATGGTTCCTTTGCTTAATTTTGCTCAGAAAATATGTTACTCTATGTATTTTTGCCAGCCTTATTATCCTTGATTAATACAAACTGCAATTTCTATTCGCATAAAAACATGCCCTTCCTCTTCATGAAAATTCAGGCACCGTTTTTATATCTTCAAGCGACATATCATAAAAGGGCCAGTAAATATCAGAAGTGAACAGATATGTGTTCGCATCACCATTCATCTTTCTTCAGTGTTTAGGGATAGTATACAGTGCTGTAACAGGCCCGAAATGTTGCTATAATTGAAGAGAGCAACTTGATCTAACGCATAGCTAAGTGCGTTAAAACACATCCAACCCCCAATACCTTAGGAGGGAGATGGCTTGCATTTACAACTATTGCATTGATGGTCAACCTTAGAATAGGGGGAAAAGCCAACAAAAAGGCCAGCAAATAGAAAGTTGGTGGAACTTTTGTTCAAACTCCCTCAAAGTCCAGGCGTTTATCTGGATCACCAATACCTTAGGAGGGAGATGGCTTGCATTTACAACTATTTCATTGATGGTCAACCTTAGAATAGGGGGAAAAGCCAACAAAAAGGCCAGCAAATAGGCAGTTGGTGGAACTTTTGTTCAAACTCCCTCAAAGTCCAGGTGTTTATCTGGATCACCAATATCTTAGGAGGGAGATAGCTTGCATTTACAACTATTTCATTGATGATCAACCTTAGAATAGGGGGAAAAGCCAACAAAAAAGCCAGCAAAAAAGCCAGCAAATAGGCAGTTGGTGGAACTTTTGTTCAAACTCCCTCAAAGTCCAGGTGTTTATCTGGATCACCAATACCTTAGGAGGGAGATGGCTTGCATTTACAACTATTTCATTGATGGTCAACCTTAGAATAGGGGGAAAAGCCAACAAAAAGGCCAGCAAATAGGCAGTTGGTGGAACTTTTGTTCAAACTCCCTCAAAGTCCAGGTGTTTATCTGGATCACAACTCAAATCCTAGCCACTAGAAGCAAATATCTTTGGTGAAGTCTATTCGATGTGTTTATCCCACATGAACGAGGATTTAATTTACAAAAGTATTTTCTATAAAGCCCTAGATCAGCAAAATCTAGAGATCGATTTCTCCATTAATTCAGGCATTTGAGGTCAAGTCAGCGATTATTCTTGCAAGTACAACCCCTTTCCTACTTAAGGGACGTCAACCTGCTAATGGTGGTAAAGAGAAGCTTGAGATTGCAAACGTTGACCGTAAAACGGCAATCCCGTGGCAAGAAACTAGGTTGAAGCATAACATTAACTCAGTCTTTAAGAAGCTATGAAAGAAAAATCTAGCCAAAGAAAATGCATTCACATCCCAATTATCCTCACACCAGGGATCTTGCCAGCAATTCTAGGGCCAACGGGGAATCAAGTCCCATCCGCTTAGATAAAGAGACATAACATAGCATAGTAGCCATAGGCTGCGAATCCAGCAATTTCTGCACCTTCGGTATTGGATATCCACCCGATACTTGGTAAAATATGAAAACAAAATTATTTCAATCCAGCCCTCGGCGAGTAATGCAGGTGCATTCCCTTGCTGAGTTGTGTCCTGGCACTCAAAGCATCAGAATCCCTCTACTCATTCCCTCAGTAGACATGTAGGCTTACCACTATAGGAGTTTCTCTGCCCAAACGTTTAACGCCAAAGCTCTACCCATGAAATGGTCTATTGGCCAAAAGGACATTTAATTGTTTGTGGGACAGTCCTTCGACTCTCGAAGAGTGGCCTGACATCTCCAAAAGAATTCTAAAAGCAGCTCAAGGCATAAATAATACAAAAACTAGTGAAGCCCTAGACCAAGATTGAGAAATGTACTCCGCCACTAGCCTCAGACTTCCACCAGCTTAAGAAGAGATGTGACAGAGAAACAAACAGATATGATGGACAAAAGAATGGGCATTGCAGAACACAGAGCTTAGGCCCTGGAAATTTTGGTGCTCCCAGAAATAAAATAATAAATGTAAATATAGTGAATCCTTTCTGGTCCCTATCATCAGCCAATCTGCCTTCAAGCCCTGCAACTGCAGCAACCACTACTGACAGAACCCAGGAAATTATGGAGGATACTACAAGCTTGTTGCAGGCCTACACCTCCACACTGCATCACAGGAAGAACTGTTCAGGGAGATGCATATTAGGGAAGGCCGGTGGGGTGACCAAGGCTGTTAGTGTCACCACTGAGCTGGATGATAGTGGAGAAGACACGAAAATAGATTCTATATTTTTTCTTATTACACAGTTGTATCATCTGCAGATGAGGGCATTACTTCCAAACACTTGCAGTCATCTTTTTTGTTTTGAGATTATCATAGTGTCTGTCAGTGTCCAGGGGAAATTATCATTAGTTGATACGGATGGTAGTAAAGGCAACTAATCAGCAGTGATTTTTGTATCTTGGCTAATGTTGTAAAAATGTGAAGATGTAAAATACCACCTTGAATATCCTCTGGTCCTATATCTAGAAACTTGCCCTCAAGGTCTTAAATCCTCTAAATTTTTTTTCATTTATCAGCATGTTCGCACATCATCAGAAAAAACTAAAAAGTTCACCAAAGGTCAGGGTAGGATTACACGAATCGCCAATGTATATTTGGCCAACAGCTAGCCCACTATCATTGGATAAACAAATATGCCAAAATTTACTGAGAGTGGAAATGAAGATCCCATCACAATATTGCAAGGTTTGTGAATCAACTTGAACATAGACAGACGAAGCACATTGGTCAAGGTTTGCTTCGAAGTTGGAAATTGATCTATGTGGAGTTCAACAAGAGCCATTTTCAGTCATGGAAAAGATAAGAGAATGTTTTTGGGAAAAAAATTAAAAATAAAATAAAATCGTAGCAATAATATACCACAGTATACAAGAAAAGATGGATGCAAATTGTTTATTACTCGAGTGTGAAATTTTTATTAATAAATTGCAATAAACCCTCCTTCACAAAATAAAGAAGGGATGGTTCACAGAAGGGTTGCTTCCAAAGTACCAAACAAATATGAAGGCGGTACTACCATGAATACCACCTCTTACCCAAAAAAAAAAAAAAAGTTTAACTGAGAAACAAAGTTAAAAGAGTGCAAACGAGACTAGTGTGAGGTCGTTAGATACTGAGTGGATCAAATGAAGAAAAACAAAACAGCCCGCGTCTATAGAAACTTTGAGTAAAGACATGAATTGCATGTTTACATAGTGGTAGGAAGACCTACAGAAAGTTGTGTACACCATAATATTTGGCAAACCCAAAGGCATGCCAATGCAAAGTGTTTGAATAATGTATTTTTGAAATAAGTATATTCAGATCATTGTTAGAAAATTGCTTGTTCAATTTCAAAACAAGAAAAAAGGCACAAATTGTGCGAACAAATCACAAAACGTCCAAACAAGCTATGGGCAGCAAGCACCAAACTCTCAAACGAGGCAAGAAAAGCAGTGAATGGGGACATTTTTGTTCGGATGTGAAGTCCAACCATTCAATGACATTGCCAACCAAACGTTTCAGTTCCCCTGCTTTCGGTCTCTTCGTCTGCCCTGACGAGCTATGCATAAAATTGGGGAATGAAACATTAGTAGATTTGCTGTAATCAATATAAAAGAAATAAATTCTCATTTTTTCTGTGGACGTAGTCAAATTGGTGAACCACCTAATTTGCTGTGTATATATTTTTTAAATGTCTGTTTATTTACTATCGGTGATATAAATATTCCTTTATCTGCGCTGTTACTTAACAATTTTACATGAAATTGTCCTAAAGCAAAACCTCACATTGACGTTTCAATTATAGGACCAGGCAAATACGGATGGCAATTATTGTCCAAAGCGGTGCAACACAAATGTGAAAGTTGAAAGTGGTACAGTTGAAGAGAAACAATTGTAAGTGCCTCAAAACAAAACATGAATCTATGTGGTCTCATTCTTAAAACAGATTACAATAGTTGATACCTAATATCCGTTCGGTGATGCTCACCTTAGTAATTATTCCAACCTTCTAATTTTTTTCAATTACTGTCTAAGATTTTTTATTGTTGATGTTTTCATGGATCAATTAGAAGTTGAATTTAGGGCCTCGCATTTGCTGCTAGGGTGTTCTACTACTGAGTTAGTGATCCTTTTGGTAACCAATTCATCTTTTATTCGGGTGTGGCTCATTTTCCAACATCCTCCTTGAGCCACACTACAGGAGATCAGGGATCCTAGTTTGGCCTGGGTTCTGATACCATATTAAGTTTTTTATGGACCAGCTAGTAGTCAAATTTAGAACCTCTCATTTGCTGTTAGGGTGTTCTACCATTAGACTACCACCCTCTCCATAACTGATCCATCTTTAATTCAGGTATGATTCATTTTCCAATATCAATATGATTAGATTTATACATAATATTTTTTTATTTATAAATATAAATCTACAACAAACAACCTCAACCAAACCAAATTATCTGTTGTACTTACAAAAAAAAATTTGTTATTGTCTTAATTAGAAATTTCATCTACTCATGTAGAACACACCACTGTGAAATTTACTTTTTAAAAAATATTTTATAAATTTAAGTTATTTCTTTTATTTTTAAGATATAAATAATTTTAATAAGTGAAGATTATAGAAATGGTGTGTTAAATGTTTTTGGATCATCTCTGTATTATTATAATTCATACTTTCTTAATCATAGAATTTTCAAAACACTAAGCTTTTTATTCTTATAATTCATACTTTTTTAATCATATTCTCTACAATCAAAAATAGTAAGCTTATGGTCTATTTACAGAATCAGCAAGTGTTGTGTCATATGAACCATTTATTATAGTCTTCTAACTAATTCATTTTTCTTATATATGATATTTTGACAAGTATGTTTGATCATGTTATAATTAGCATAACAATTCTAATAACTCATGTTCATAAATAATAATTCACAAAATACATCTCATAATTAAAAATAATTAAATATACTAAATCAAAACCTTTCTAAAAAATTTAATACCTCACTTACATAAAATATTACTAAAATTTAAAAAATTATTTACAATAAAAAAAAAAATTATTAGCTATTACTCTCAAAATATAAATCAATCAAAATTTACTCAAAATTAAAAAGTTAAATTTTTAAATATAACGAAAATTAAATATTATTTAAAAAAACAAAGAACAATAAATAAAAACCAGAAGTCAAAAGCAACAGAAAAGTTATGAATTTACCTCCAAACGACCTTTCCTGGTGGCCACATGTAAGGCGGTATTGCCTTTCTTATCCTGCAAATTGAGGATCTTAGGACCATTTCTCAGCAACTCCCTTACAACTTCCACTTTCGACCCTTTCACCGCCATATGTAACGCCGTCTGCTCTTTGTTGTCCCTGCGCCCGCATATTTCACTGTCCTTAGCCAGCAGCAACCTCACCACCTCCAAGTGTCCCCTTCTGACCACTGAATGCAGAGCCGTTTTCCCGTTTCTCTTGGCAACTTGCAGTAATGGTTCATTCACCGCCAAAAGCTCTGCCACCACCTCCACGTGCCCCTGCGTCGCCGCTGAGTAGAGAGGCGTGCAGTTGGACCAGTCGCTAGTTGCGGCCAGACCCGGCCACAATGAAAGTAGCGCCTTAACGGCATCTTTAACACACAATTAAAAAAAAACTAATATTACTAAACAGCGAATCTAAAGATAATTAAGCCATTTTTATAGTTTGAAAAAAATGTTTTTGGATTTGATTGCATTCATGTTGGGAAAATATTTATCCAAGCAACTAAGAGCTATATTGATGGCATATTGATTGTTATACTATATCATTAAAGAATTGTTTAAAATTGTACAAATTTGTTGACAAATATTAATAAACAGCGAATCTAAAGATAATTAAGCCATTTTTATAGTTTGAAAAAAATGTTTTTGGATTTGATTGCATTCATGTTGGGAAAATATTTATCCAAGCAACTAAGAGCTATATTGATGGCATATTGATTGTTATACTATATGTTAAAGAATTGTTTAAAATTGTACAAATTTGTTGACAAGGAATTAAAAGCATTCCAAATTTTTTAGATTCAAGATTGAAATATTTTATGATTTTAATAAAATTATAGATTGTTCAACTCTCTTTAGAATTAAATTGATCAAGCCTCTATTTTTTTTAAGAATTCTAGATTTTGAATTTTTGAAGATTGGAATTTTTTGTAATTTTAATAAAGTTATAGATTATCCAGTTATTTATATGGTTGAATTGATCAAAGTCCCTACTTTATATAGGATCACCTATTAGAACACTATTATCTATTAAATTTGAAATATTGAAGAGTTATTGCTAGACCATTGTCATATGTTAAATTTGAAATACTAATGGATTATAGGTTAATCTATTAATTATAATTGATGATGATGATGATGATGTATATTTTATTATTTCACTATTCACTAAGATTCAAATCTTGAAAGGTGTGATAAAAAGATAATGTTCCAATACTAGCTCAAACAATTTTAGAAAAGAAAGATTAACAGTTCCAAAAACTTCAAAAATAATTCAAATATTTTATTTAAACTTTAATATTTTAATAATATAAAATTTACAATATTTTTTATTTTAAATTAAATTGACAAATTATCTAATCAATAAACTATTCCACTAATATATAAATATTACATTTCAATTTCTATTTTATTTAACAACCCCATAAATATTTTATAAACATCAAAACAACTTTTAAAAATTATATTTAATTTTTTTTTAACTAAAAAAACCTCAAAAGTTACGTAAAAATACTTCTTCTCAGCATACCAAGAATCATTTCGAACCTCGTCAATTACTTCCTTATTATTAAAAATTAAAATTAAAATCTTTATAACAGTATTTAAAATAAAATTTTAAGCAATCATTCTTAATAATTAGTATAAATTTTCTGCACTCTATGAAATTATGTATACCTCCGGATTCAGCTATTAGAAACTATATATATATATATATATATATATATATATATATATATATATATATATATATATATATATATATATAATTTATTTAAATTAAAAGAAAAAAACTGCCTGGCAAAATATATATATAATTTATTTAAATTAAATAAATTAAAAGAAAAAAACTGCCTGGCAAAATTCATTGCATCCCTATTTCGAATCTCACGGATTCTTTTAAATACACTAAAATTTTACTAATTTTAGATTGACAAGTCTTGAGAAATCACAAAACGCTTAGAATTCCTCACCTATATGGCCGTGTGTTGCAGCGGCGTGCAGGGCGTGGCAGCCAGAGCGAGTTTTGACTTCCGCAAGCTCCTCGTCGGCGTGATTAAGCAGCTCCGCCAGGATATCCATGTGACCGCTCTCCGCCGCCACATATAATGCCGTCTCTTCATCCTCGTTCTGTGCTGCAATCAAATTCCGTCTCCAGACGCCAACACTTTCAACATCTATCGCGACGGAATCGGAGCCGCCGCCACCGTCAAGTGACAGAATTCGCTTCACTTCCGCTAAATTGCCAGCCCTTGCCGCTGCGTGCAACGGCGTATCGGTGCGTCTGCCCTTCGGCTGCTTCTTACAGCGAATGCTCCCCTGCTCCATCTTTTCTGTCAATTTTTCTTGTTAAATTTCAGACTGGAGAGCGAAACTTCTCTGTAGACGTTTCTGTTACATCAGAGTCCCCTTCATAGTGAGCTTACGGAGGTTTGGAAATAGAATTTTATCACAGAAATTTATCGCTGTGAAATTGGGGTTTTGAAGCGTAAGGGGCATATCAGACCATAACACAACCTACAATTCAGAGTGAAGTGAGTTATGAAAGAAAAAAAACATATGAGCCCGCGTTACGGGACGTACGTACATTGACCGGGTGTGGAAAATTTCCAGTGGAGTCCGAAAAAGACATTTTACAGAACTCACAAATGAAATATGGTTATTATTTTCTTGACTGTTGTTACTCTATTTTCCACAAGGGAAATCATTGCTCTTCTTAAAGCTCACGTGTTTTGTGGATCACACGGATTTTCAATTTAAAAAAAGTATTATAAACTTTATTAAAGTGGGGCGCCCTCTACGGCAACAGTGGAACAATTATTATTCTTAGGAATTACCTGGGTTCTTTTTTTCTTTTTACTTTATAGAATTTGTTACCCTGAATGTCGGTGCCAGGAGGCATAGAACAATTAGCTTTCGATAGCTTGAGCCACAATTTTCGCATCTTGTATTGCCTGTTGAAACTTTGTCATAATTTACCCTGGGGTCCTTTTTACGTCGACAGTTAATTAGTAAAAATTGGCAGCACAGATTAAAACTGAAAACGGTTTGAGTGTAAACAAGTCATCACTTTTACATTGGAGATGGAGAAGAGAAAGGTGGGGCCATTTTCTTGGGTACTAAGAAAACAAGTAAATTTTAAAATAAAAGTTTTCACTGGAATTTGGAATTGTTGGATGATAACTTTTATTATCTTTTTAGTTTGCTATATTTGTAGGTGTGATTTTTATGTTTAAGAAATAAGTTATTAATTGAAAGTGATTTTTCTTCATCTAAATATATTTTTGTTTAAAGTGGGGTGGTCTTGAAAGACTTATTTTCAAAATTTAGTAGGCAAGAATTTGTTCTGTTTTGGTCAAGTTCTTAGGAAGACTCATTTAATAATGATGAACAAATATTGAAGACAATAGGCAAGCATCTACTATGCCTAGAATAGTAAGAAAATAATGTAATACTAATGCTCCAGTTATGCTCTTTGTCGATGTATCATAAATGCTCTTGAATATATATCCTAGGTTATTCAAATGAATTAGAGTTAGTTTCTAAATACACCACCCTTAATTTGAATGTTAATCAATTCATAATAGTTAGTGGGAAATAGTGAATGTGGGCTTAATTTAAATTTATAAATTTAAAACTTTGGGCTACAAATATGCCCACATGGGACTCATCTAAGTCAAATTGACATCTACAAATTTGAACCAAAGTGAGGAATGATGGAGATTCTAGATTGGGTTTAAACCTTTGGGATGTGTGGAGATAGAATGACGCTAACATAATGTTATTTATCAATTTCCATGCAAAAATCTACTAAGTGTCATACTAGTCAATGCATAAGGGATAATCATGTCAAAGTGGGCCCAAAGCACAAGGGAAAAGAGCATGAATATGGGAGAAGGGTCAAAAACTATGTCATTTCTTTATAAAGTAAATAACCAACATAAACCTAGTTTATTAACTTGAAGCACTTAAAAGTGACATATGTGGTTTCAATTTCAAAATAGTATAAATTAATGAAATGTGGAATTTTTAGTGTAATTCACATCTGTATTTTTTTAATTATTTTGAATATAGTTTTTTTATAAAATTGACACTATAATTTAATTGGTAATAAAAGTTTTAAAAATGAGATGGACAAGCCACTTTTAATAGACCATTTTTCTTTGATTTTTTCTATTTAGTTAACTTGAATCTTTGGTGCATGGGAAAAAATATTTTTGATAAAATATTTTTTAATAAATATTTAAAGTTAGGTGTACTAACTAAGTGGTAGTTTTAATAGACATCCACTTTATGTCTCAATTATTTATTAAAACAAAGTATGCATTTTTGACAAGGACTCTTTCTTAAATTTTAAAATACTTTTTATATACTTTTTTGAATTTTCAATTAGCTTTGTTTGACTCTATAATGACCTACTTGTATTTTTTTAAATGACTAAAATAATTAAAATATTAAAAAAAAAGCCCCAATACCTATTAAAGGATATTTTTAACTCTTGTTGAAAACATTTGTGATCTAAGAGAACCTATCTACAAGATAAGATTTCAAAAAAATGTAAAAGAAAATATTAGGTAAAACCACCATGCATCTATTGCGATGTGGGAAGTTTTGAGTGGGACTCATTCAACCAAAAGAGTTTGCACCAAAATAAGTTTCAGCTAAAAATGTGTCATTATTAAAAACATTGCAAAATATAGAATATTTTATAGTTAAATTAAATAATTCTAAGATGTAGTAGCAATACCTTAAGACTAAGTAATAATTCTAACAATTGTGCATCCTAGTTTCACAATGGAGAGAATTTTGTAGATATGAATTTTGTTGAATTCCTACTAGTTTGTATAAACATGTAATGTCCTTTACTATTTTATCCACAAAATTTTTAGATATATTCTCACTAACACATAGCGTTGATTTTGCTTCTTAATTTTTGTGTCTCTTCTTAAACTCTCTCTTTAATACACCAAACACAACAATCACCAAGATTACCCTCTCACGTCTTAGGAAGTTATGCCCCAAAGGAATATTTGAGGCTTGTGGAGGTAAGGGCAATAAGGAATATTTTTTCTTGACATTCTTCTCTTTTATTATAGACTTTATCCAAGGAATTTCTCATTGGACTCTTTCTTCTTTTAGGGTCAGCCAGTTTTTGCTAAGCAAGATTCCCCATAAAGGGTCTAGTGAAGTGATGAGGACTTAAACTCCAAGTATTAGATGTTAGACAAACCTAAGACCTTTTAGTACCATGTTTTTTGATGTCCTCTACTATATTGGGTTGTTTCACTTATGGATTGGAGATATACGTATATTGAAACGAAAGGGTGATAAGCTAGAGTAATAGGAGACTCTTTTGGGAGATATAAGGATAAGTTAATAGTTTATAGTTTAAGGTGTCTAGTATATAAGGTTTGTTGTTTCTAGGGTTTAAGGTTCAGGACAAAGGGTTTAGGATGTAATTTGGGTTTAGAATTTAGGATTTAGGATTCCAAGTTTTGTAGATTTTAAGTCAAGGATTTAGAGTTTTGAGGCTTATTAGTTTATTACCTAAGTATGTGCAGTTTTGGATTTCTAGCTTAAGGTGGGTTTAGGGTAATGGATTTGGATTTTAGGATGTAGGCTTTCCTATCTAAGATCTTCTTGATTAATGGTTTGGAAAACCTTAAGGAAAATAAGGTAGACAATGAAGATTAGGAATTTTGGTGTAGGGTTTGGAGTTTACATATGATTGAGATGTAAATATTAGGGTTTCTAGTGTTTGTACTTGGTTTATATTTTCTCTTTATTTCCATTGATAATTATAAGAAATGAATTTGATGTAGTGTTTGGATTTTCCAAAGTTTAGATGGTTTTTAAAGTATTTAGAATCTAGGTTATAGGATATATATAATTGTAGGCTTATGATGTAGATTTTTCAATGCTATGATTTGTGGTAGGGTTTAGAATTTAAATGGCTTGGGGTTCAATTCTTGAGATTTTGGAATTATATAAGGAATTAAAGGTTTAATTGGCTCAAGGTTTATGATTTAAGATGTGGGGTTTGTGGCTTACGATGTGGAGTTTATGATTTTTTTTAAAATGGTTCAGTATTTAAATACTTTACCTAATTAGAGAGGAGTACTTGGGTTTCTTTAAATATTTGCAAGCTTTAAGGTTTGGGTTAACTTGTACAAGTTACCTTAAATTCTTTTACTTGGTTTATATACATTTTCCCTCTTTATTTCTCTTTGGAGTGATAACAAATCTCCAAAGATGATGTAGTGTTTAGGGTTTGGGGTTTTAATTCTCTTAAAGATTTAGGTTTTAGGTTTGAAAGATGTTTTTTGAATGATTAACCACATTATGTTTTAATCAATAAATCTTATTTTTGCATATGCTTTCACTTTAGTAACTTATCTTATTTCTCAATACTTAGTATCAAAGTTTTGGTTTTGATTAGAAAAGGGCACCTTTCCTAGAAGGTCTTCCAACTTTTTATCTATAATGGAGCTCTTTCCTTAGTGGTTTTGTATATATGTAAACGGTCAAAGCCACTACTAGCACATCCCATTCAAATATTGAGAAATTTAATGGATAGAAGGTATGAGTTATGGAAGGTAAAAATGAAGGATTTCTTAGAAGAGAAGGATCAACAGACAGTTGTTACAAATGAGGGTAAACCTAGATAGAAATATCTAATGAATACTTTAGAAATGTATATAAGATAACCCAAGGAACCATTCAATTGTGCCTTATATACTTTGTTATCTTGAATATCTTAGAGGATACTACCATGTTCATCTTATGGATGAGAATAGGTGAAATTTTCCAAAAAAAGAGTCTTGTTAATAAGTTGTACCTTAAAAGAAAACTTTACTCATTAAAAATGGAGGGGAGACTTGATTGTAAAATATTTTAATACTCAATTTGATTTGAATCAACTAAGTTCTATTTATGTTAAGCTAAGAGAGAAGGATTAATGTGTATTAGTGTTTTGTTCTTTGCCCAAATCTTGGGAAAATATAGTCATTACTCTAATGGTTCTTTTAAAAATCCAAAAATGGATGCCCTTATTACTACTTTGTATTTCGTGAAAATATGAGGAGAAAATCCATGGATGAAGGCTTGATAGATGCATAACATATTCGAGGAAAGCCTAAGGATAAAAGTGGTTCAAAAGGGGGCATAAGAAATTTACAAATAGATCTAAATCTAAAGGATGATCCAATACCTTTGGGAAGAGTGAAGTGAAGTGTTGAAACAATAGAAAGTAGAGACTTGCCAAGAAGGAATGCAAAAATAAAAATAACTTTGATTATTCCTCCATAGAGAAATTCTTCAATGATGATGTTGGTGATGCAAATTTTATTTATGCTAAGTTGAATAGTGACGGCTTATATTCTTGATTCAAGTGTCTCATACAATGACTCCCACAAGGAGTGGTTCTCTTTTTATAAAGCTTATGATAGTGGTGAGAAGTTCCTTGGTGATAACAGTTTGTATCAACTTGTTGGTAGAGGGAAGTTAAATTGTGTTTTAGAGATGGGAGTGAAAATTGTCACCAATATTTTACATATTTTAAGTCTTGGAAAAAATTATTTTTGTGTGTCTAAGATGAATGATTCTAGAGTGCGTGTGATATTTAATGAAAATGGTTGTAGGATGGTAAGAGAGAATTTGGTTCTAGTGAAGGGATCTTTGTGTGTGACTTTGTTTAAGCTTGAAGTTACTACTTTTTATAAATCAATTAATGCAATTGGTAATTTTAAAAATTCATGTATCTTATGGCACTTGAGATCTTGCCACATTGGTGAAAAGAGTTTTCAAGTTATGATTAATAAAAATAAAGCTAATGTTTTTTCTATTATCATATTGGATTCAGTGTCTATGAGCACTATGTTTGGGAAACAAAATAGAGTTAGTTTTCATTTTGGAAGCACTATACCAAAGAGATGTTTAGGAGTAATTCATCTAGATATTTTTGGTCTAGTGGATGTTCACTCTATTAGAAAATATCATTATTATGTTACATTCGTAGTTGATTTTTCAAGATTCACTTGGATTTGGATTTTGAGACATCAATATGAAGTTTTCTCTAAGTTTAATGAATTTAAAGCTTTAGCTAAAAAATAGTCAAATAGGAAGATAAAGGTATTGAGATTTGATATTACATGTGAATATTGCTATAGGGAATTTGACTATTTTTGTACGCATGTACTTATTGTGTGGCAAAAAACTACCCATTACACACCACAAAAAAATAAGATTACAAAATATAAAAGTTAAAAATTAATGAATAAAGTCAAAAGTATATTAAGACTATCTTATCAATTGAAATCAAACTACCTTCAATATTTATAATTGTAAATCTCTATCATAACATCTCACTAATCAAAATCCATATCAATCTAATTTCTAAATAAATCTTAATCCATCTTAACTTTTTTAATTATGATTTTTATTCATTTATCTTAATTTATCAACCTTAAATAATTAATCAATTCAATATATAATTACACTATTTACTTATCACCAATTCAATATATAATTACACTATTTACTTATCACCCCATATAAAACCTAACTAAATGAATGTAGGGTCATATTCTTTCCCTAGAATATCATATATAATTGAAGGGCAATCATTGTCAACTTTAGGAATTGTGGTGAAATGAATGTATGTTTAAAAAGAGTAAAGAATTCATGTAGATAGACATTGACAATACATGTGAGACCATTTTAATACCTAGAAGTTCGGCGAAGTCTTTGATTATGAATTGAGTGGTCCACATCAAAGTCTTCCCACTTTTGTTGGCGACCAACTTTTCTGTTGAGACAAAGTCACTAAAGACATTGACCAGTCCACATCAATGTCTCCACTCTATCATAGCTCTTAATTGTCATTATTTACAAGTCCAAATTAATTTGTCTCCGCGTGAACGGATTTTTCTCGAGGTTGGGAAAGTTAAAGCCTCTTCTAGAATGGGCATATTTTAAGCTTGGAGAGTACAAGTATTATAAATTATGTTTGATCCGTAAACTCCCCTAAGATCTCTTCGTCGTTAGTGAATGTGACTGAAAGGTCAACCATGTTTCCGAATAATAATACTCCACCACTTGTTTACACTAATCTAATAGTGAGAATTGAAATATCTTTCCTAGTATATATATCTTAAATATCAATCCATATAATATAGGTATATATATTAATTCAGTCAAGATATGTCATTTTGAAGATTTATTTTATTTATTTTTAAAAAAATTGAAATATCATTAATTAAGGATTAAGGTCACTATTTAATTTTGTAATTTTGTAGTTAAGGTTAGAGTTAGGTTCAATATTATATTATTATCAATATTTTATTATTAATAACTCTCTTTTTTTTATTTGGATAAGGACAAGAATGTGATGGTGGATTTATTTAAATAAATATTTCTAATATGTCTCATTCTTTTTTATTTTTTTAAAATAAATATATATTATTAACTCGCTTTGCCTTTTTGTTTTCTTTTGTTTTTGATAAGGACTGCGGCTATGGATTTTTTAAAATAATTATTGTGTTGCTTTTTTATTTTTTTAAATAAATATAAATAAATATTGTTAAATGTCTGATTTTTTTGTTTTTCTTTCACGGATTGTTGGCCTCCTATAGACACTGCCATTGTAAGGTTACGCCTCTTGACGTAATAAGTTTATTTATAAGTGATATTTTAAAAAAAAATATCATATCTTTTCATTTTATTTTTGTTATTTGTTTATTTTTAGAGATAGATTTAGAATCTTTTTTTTTTCTTGAGTCAAATTTATAGGCACAAAAATGACTCAAGTCATTTTTTATAAGCGTGAACTTAATATGGACTATTTCTATAGTTACAAATCTATATTTCGGACTTTTAAAATTCAAATTTAAATTAAACTCTGTCATATTTTTCTACTAGTCATTGTGGGTCAACATAGGTCATGCTTGTGTGGATTTATGTATCATGTTGTATTTAAGGGCATTCCTTATTCATTTGCAAATCATGAAGAATCATTAGAAGAGAGTCACATGTGAGTGTCATAATTGAGGATTTTAATTGCATTATCAAAGCATACATCCACATTCATCATCCTTGATATATTGCATGCTTTCCTATTATCTTCTATCTCGATTCATCATTGTTGGATTACCCCACCTAGGGGCATGACTAAGGAGAACATGACCCTCACTTAGCAAGTTTCCAAACAATGCCTATAGAAATCAATCCACTTGAAACACATGGACATCAAGCCAAAGTGAATCTAGATTATAATTGTTCATTCCTTACTAGTCACTTCCATAGATCCAACTTTAGTTTTTTGTGCTAAATCGGTTCCATGGGCAAAAACCTAAAACATAATAGAGCACAATCAATTTACAGATTTGGAGGCATTCATCGTATCAAGGCCTTAATTTTGAGCATATTAGAAAATTGATTCCTAATATCTTCAACATTATTTTTATCCCTCTAAAATTTAATTAATTACATTATTTTATTTATTTAAATTCCACATTGAATTTTAGTATCATTCTTACTTCTTAAATATAGGTTGATTAATTATTTAATTTTTAAATTTATTTAATTGGCGTAGATTGACTTAGGCTTTTGGCCTTAACATTAACTCTTCTTTTATTAGATTTTTTAAATTTATTTTTTCGAGTTTATTTTTCAAATCAAGCATTGGGGTTTGAATCCTCTTTTCTTATAATTTATTGACATATCCTCTTGGGGTTTTATGCTTCATTCTTGTTTTCATAATCACCATACCTACCCTTATTTTCACCTCTAGGATTTTATTTGTTGGCATATTTAAAATTTGATTGCTTGATAAGTTTATATATATATATATATATATATATACTTTGCATATTAAAGTGTATGAATCTACATGATCCTCCTTCTCATCAAACTATTATCTCACCTTTTTTTCGTGTTATCTCTATTAGTGGCATGACTGCACATGGTCCTAGTATTTCTTCTATCATGTCCTCTTATTCTCACCCTTTGAATGTTATCCCTAACTCAATTATTATCATCCCTCACTCTACTTGTCACTCCCTTCACACTTATATACCTCATTCCACACCTTATTCCATTTCTCATTCTAAATCACACTTCATTCCCCTTACCATGACTATGTATATTCCTTATCATTCTCTATCTTATTACCCTATCTATACCTAACTTTTTGTGTCTCCCATTCCTACACCATTATTGCTACTTCTATTAGTGTAGGTTTTTTATTTTCCTTATGTTAGGGGATATTTATTTTTTCCTACACATTATAAATCTTGCTTAGGTTAATTAAACTTGGTTAATATGAGACCATGTGGCATAATCCATCAGCTACATGTGACACTCTCTCCCACACATGGATAGTTGAGTTTCACACCCTCTTTTGGATTCTTAAGCAACCTCTCATAGCCACTAGTTTGTCTTTATCTATGTAGGTTATGCCACATGTTTTGACATTTATCAAGTAGGTAAAACCTCCCACCTATTATGAGTAGTTGGAGTTAATGCAACTCTTGGGTGTATTTTCTCATATTTTGCTATATATATAACACTCTCCTCCCACATCAGCTAGTTCAGTGAGAATATCATGAGTATTCTCAAAATTCTCTTATATTTCTCTCTATTTTCTCTTTTAGGTTTCTCTCTCCATTCCACTATTTTGATCATCGATCATTTGTCGATTGAATTTGTATGTGATCTACAACCAACATCAAATCTTTACTCAATTCTTTCTTCATGTAAAATCTAACATGGTATCGAAGAATTTTTATTTGGTTTAGTTTATTTTTATGATCTTGTTATTTGAGATATATGGGACTAGTAGATAGCTAATATTTTCTCAAAAGTCTAGTATGCTCTTCTCTCGCATCCTTAGATGATCTAGAGAATCAAAACAGATTGAAGGAAAATAAGCATTTGTATTACTTTGGCATGCATATTTGTGTTCTTGTGAGATCTAGGTGATTGTATCTTTTTGCTAATCCTAGAGGAATTTTAGGCCAATCCATACTGTCCAAAAGACTCGAAAAATTCAAGATTGGATTTTTGTTTCACCAAAATTAGAGATCAAAGGGCCTTGTTACTATAGAGGTTTTTAGAGGGGTTGTCGGAAGTAGCAGTAAAATCAAAGCATTTTTTTCCCAAACAAACCTTGTCATTACAATTAGAAGGATTGAAAACCCAAGGTTCGACTATCCAAACATTGATTTTGAAAAAATTGTCTCTAAGGCTAAAAAAATTAAGTCGAGTCATACGACCCTCAATTTTGTGTGATCTTGTACAATTTTTTTTTTAAATATCTAAACAAAAATTAACTTAGCGCAAAGCGCTTTACTAATCAATGTTAAGTGTTGTTATTAAGCAACTTGAAAGTTCTTTAAAATTAAAAAAGGGGGGCTTTGATCCCCCTTTACAAAGGCTCGTGAAACATAAATAGGTGGTGACCCATAAGGGTCCATAGACCCTTGAGGTCGGGTCTAGGTGTGGCTTTGACCCCCAACACCCCCTTCCTTCAACCTTTTGACCTACATTTTTTGTAAAAAAAGTTCTTCCAAAACCACCATTTTAGCAAAAAACTTAGTTGGTTCTACCAAATAAAAACCCTCCAAATATATCCAAGCTTCTCCATTTCTAGTGATTGGTAAAACTATATAGTAACTACTGTATTTGGCAGCTTCACCAAAATCAGAGACAGTTCCACCAAAAAATTTGAAGTTTTTTGTTTGCAAAATCTACCCTCCTCACCATTGTGATTTTTAGTTTGGAAGGCTAGCTTTGAAGGGCTCATTCCCAACCATATAGAGGCATATTTTGGAAATTTTTTATTTGATGTAGAATTTTGTGCTTGTTGTGGTGAAGTTGGTTTTTTGTTTAACTCTCCACATTTCTATAAGTTGAAGATTCTCTCAGAAATTGTTGCAAAGTTCTCATTTTGAGACCTTTCGGGAGCCATAACTTGTGTGAATGGACTCCTTTTTGGGTACCATTTTTTCCATGGTTCATATTTTTTGTGTACTATGAAATGGTGCTCTCAATTTGATCTCATGTTGTACTTTAATTGTATTTTTAGTGTTTTTTCCAATTTGATCCATGTAAGAATCTTAAAAAATGATTATTACATTGTAAATCACATTGATTATAAAGCGACACATTGTAATTTATGGGATCTAATTTTAAAAACTAGTTAAAGGGGGGTTTCTTGTGTGTTCTTAATTATGGTTGATTGGAGACTATTCAACTTGGATAAATATATTTGTATGTGTTTCCGAATGTCACTCAAGTTAATTTATGAGATGAGCCAATGTTAATCCTTATGAAACGAAGATCCAAATTAGTGTCAATTATGGATTCTTGTGTTGTGGATAAACTTGTAAAGCATGTGGTTACCTTGTGTGTGGTTAACTAGATCTTTTAGCGTAGGAGTTAATGGTGAACTCCCAACACCCCATGAACATCTATTAGACCAAAATATCTTCCACAAGAGAAAAAATGGAAAGAATAGCTTGCTTGATTATGAATGCAAGATTACAAGATTGAATATGAAATATACATGAGAGGCATTTTTTATAAACGTAAGGTGAGAGTGGTGCAGGAGCACCTTGGCTTAACTCTAATTTGTTGTGAACAATTTTTGGCTTGTACTGACCTTAGCCAAGTCAGGATGTTTAATGTGTTTGCTTTAGACCTTAGAAGGTCTTGTTTGTGTGAAAAGTTGGTCACTATGACTTAGGACATCCTAGTTTGATCAAGGTTGTTAAATATTGCTTTGTTTAGCTTAAGACAACATATGTTAGGATATGAAGCATTGAGTGTGTGCTAAACACATCCTCATTGTTAGAAGATGCTAATGGATAGTTAGGGAGGTGTTTGATTCAGAATCAAGGAGTTGGAGATCCTAAAATGAAGGGTGGTGGCGAAGTTGCAAGGATATTGCAAAATTGCATGCAACCTAACTGTTGGATTCCCTTAAAATCAGGGATATGGAGTCGAGCAACTCCCCTTTAATCATGTTAAAGGCATCAAAATAGATGAATGGCTCGTAGTTAGTAGTTAGTGATCATTGTAATCGAATTTTGGTGTGTGGAATACAAGACAGTTAGCAGATTTCTGTATTTTCTGTGTTTTGCTTGAAAATCCCGTGTGTTTTTGAGACAGTGATATCAAAGACTTTGTGTATACTGTGTTATCATTGTATTTGTGTTCTTAGCATAGGTTAGAACATTTTTCATCTGGTAATTAGGTAGCTTAGAGCAAATTTGTTGTTTTGATTGCACAGATTAGAGTTTAGCAGGGTTTCCATTATAGTTTTGAGCAGTGAATCTTTTAATGGCTCCCCCATAAACATTGACCACGAGTTCTCCCTAAAATTGGTGTAATATGGAGTGGGAGCCAGACCATTGTACATATTTAATAGTAGGAAATCAAAAGAGCCAAGCAATTATTTTTAATCCCAAACCCTAGGCGAGCTAGGACTACCCGGTTAGGAGTTTGGGAGTGGAAAAGTGAATAGAACAGGCAAGGAAAGGTACAACTATACGGAAATAGTACACTTCCAGGTGGAATATGATCAAACACAAGGACACCAGAGAGATCAAGGCTTGATCAATCCTCTTAAGTGAGAAATAGGCAAGTGATCAGCGAAACCCTAGGAAATAGGACAATTAGCCCTTTCACCCAAGAACATAGGAAACCACTGTACGGTACTGACAGAGATTTGACAACCTATGCAAGATTTAAAAGCCTGAAAAGGGTGTCAGGAAATGTGTTTTTTTTGCTAGGTACAATGGAGAATTTGGGCAGAAAAAGCAAAAGAGTGACTAGTAAGGGCTAGTAGAAACTAGGCCCTCTCAAGACAAAATCTAGAGATCGGGTAGTTTGAGGACAGTAGAACCTCCAAGATGGCTTCCAATGGAGGTGAAATGCATGGAAACAGAGCATCTATCTCCCCTACAAAGAGTTCAAGTCAAATGGAGAAGTTGGCACTTAGACCCTTCTAAGTCCAAGGAAGAATAGTCAGTTGCAAGAAGGTGTGGGTCTTCCAGAGGTAAAGCACTAGTGGAGAACTCTTTGAGAAGATTTGGAGCAAGACTAGGATAGTCTTCTAAGCTCAACAAGAACCCTTGGTAGTAGGTTCCAAGCAGGAGACAGTGGAAAGTCTTCTACAAGATAGTGCAAGCAACCTTTGGAGTTATCATACACCATATTGGTATCAGAGCTAAGCTTGATTCAAGGCTTGTGATTGATGTTGCAGCCCACTAAGTTAGTAGGAGAGAACACACCAGAGGAAGGAACCATGGTGACTAATGTTGAGTTGGCCAAAAAGGTAGAAGAGCAAGGGGAAGACAACCGGTTGCTCAGAGAAAGGATATCTGAAATGGAGAAACTCTTGGATGAAGTCCATGAGACAGCAGATAATGTGAAGGACAAGATAAAGCAGAAGGAAGAGTAGGAATCCAAGGAAAAAGAGGAGGATTTGGAGGAGGAAGCTCCAAAGCCTGACCCTGTTCTTGCTGAAGAACCATTCTTAAAGGCATTGCAAGCCTTAAGTGGTAAAGCATTGGATGGTGTGCCACTTTTCAGTGGACAAATGGACCCTGATTCAGTTGTGGACTGGATTGAGAGCATTGAAAATCACTTTGAGTGTGATGGAATAACAGAGGCCCAAAAGGTAAAGGTGGCCAAGTCAAGGTTGAGAGGAGCAGCTCTCACATGGTGGAAGTTTGTACAATCAGAAAGAGAGAAAGAAAGCAAAGGTCCCATAGTTTCATGGAGAGGGATGGTAACTAAGATAAGGCAGACCTATCTTCCTGATGACTATGAAGTCCAGTTGCATAGGAGAAGATACAATCTGAGGCAAAAAGACATGGATGTCCAAACATATACAGAGGAGTTTCAAAAATTGTGCCTTAGATCAAAAGTGGTTGAAGATGAGAGTATCAGGTTAGCAAGGTACCTAAATGGACTTAAATGGTCTATTCAAGAAGACATGAGTTTGGTAAACTTCAAAATAATCTTCCAATGCTATCAAATGGCTTTGAAAATAGAGGAGAAAGGTAAAAAGAAACAAGAGCAAAATCCCAAAAGCAGAGGTAAAGGGAAAGACAACAGAGGACAAAGAGGAAGTTATAGTGGAAGAAGTTTAGAACCTAGAGCCCAAGGAGAAGTCAGATTTTCTGAACAGCAAGAAGGAAGCTCTAGTAGAGGTGGTAGAGGAAGAGGTTATAGCCCCAGAGGAAGAAGTGGTGGACAAGGGAGAGGCAGCTATTTCACCAACATGAAATGTTATCACTGTAACCAATTGAGACACCCAGCCTATAGATGTCCAGAGAAAGGTAGCACTTCTCATGGAGGAGATAAGAGAACCAATCTGATTCAAGATGAGATAGCTGCAGAAAATAAACAACCTAAAGTACCATTGAACTTAGAGGAAGGTGAGAACCTCATGATGAGAAGAACTTTGATCAAAGAACCGGTTAAAGAAGAGCCAAGTCAAAGGAGGTCCTTGTTTAGGATAAAGTGCAAGATGATGGGGAAAGTGTGTAAGGTCATTATAGACTCAGGTTCTACTGACAATATTGTGTTAGAGGAGGCAGTCAGCAAGCTGAAGTTAACAAGGATACCCCACAACAATCCCTACAAGGTCACATGGCTCAATAAGGGTCAGCATGTCTTGGTGAATGAACAAGCATGGGTGGAGTTCTCAATTGGCAAGTACAAGGACAAAGTTTTGTGTGATGTGTTACCTATGGATGCATGCCACTTGCTCCTAGGTAGACCATGGCAATTTGACCGCCAAGCTGTGCATGATGGAGCTAAGAATTCATATACCTTCAAGAAAGACAATGTAACCTTCAAGATTCAATCTTTGCTAGAAGACACAGAGGTACAGACAGCAGGTTCTAAACTGCTCATAGCTAGTGAAAAAGAGTTCTTAAAAGCCTTGGAAGAAGGAGAAGGAGTTGGCTATGCAGTAATGATCAAGCCTTGAGAGAGGTGAGCAAAGAGAAAACAACTGAAAAGCAAGAGTTACCCAAGGAGATTCAAGAATTGTTGCAGACCTATGAAGGTATTGTGAGTAGTGGTCAACCAGCAACATTACCTCCTAAGAGAGCCATAAGTCATAGGATAGACTTGATACCAAGAGCCACCCTTCCAAACAAAGCAGCCTACAAGATGACACCTCAGCAAAATGAGGAAATAGCTAGGCAGATTCAAGAACTTCTTGACCAAGGTCTCATTAGGAAAAGCATTAGTCCATGTGCAGTTCCCACTGTCTTAGCACCTAAAAAGGGAGGAGAATGGAGGCTTTGTACTGATTCCAGCGCAATAAATAAGATAACCATTAGGTATAGGTTCCCTATCCCTAGGATTGAAGATCTCATGGATTGTCTAGGTGAAGCTAGGTACTATACCAAGATAGATTTAAATAGTGGTTATCACCAAATTAGGATACATGAGGGTGATGGGTGGAAAATAGCCTTTAAAACCAATGAGGGTCTCTATGAGTGGCTAGTTATGCCATTTGGTTTGTCTAATGCCACCTCCACATTCATGAGACTCATGAATGAAATCCTCAAAGACTACGTTGGCAAGTTTGTAGTAGTGTATCTTGATGATATACTAATCTATAGCAGAACAAGAGAAGAGCACCTCCAACATATTGAGCTGATTTTCAAGAAGTTGCAGGAGGAGAAGCTGATGATCAATCTGGAAAAGTGTGAGTTCATCAAAACAGAGCTGGTGTACCTTGGATTTGTGCTATCACATGGCAACTTGAAGATGGACAGCAGCAAGGTAGAAGCCATCCTCAATTGGCCTACTCGAAAGACAGCAACAAAGGTAAGAAGCTTCCATGGTCTTGCTCAATACTATAGGAAATTCATAAGACAATTTAGTGCTATTTGTGCTCCTATGTTGGATACCATTAAAGGAGGAATGCAAACCAAATTTGTGTGGAATGAGCAAGCTAACAAGAGTTTTGAGTTGCTGAAGGAAAAGATAGCTACCCAACCTATTTTGGTGTTGCCAAGCTTTGAGAAGCTATTCACCATTGAGTGTGATGCAAGCAATGTAGCTATTGGAGCTGTTCTCAGTCAAGAAGGTAGACCGGTGGCTTTTCATTCTGAGAAGCTAAGTGAAGCCAAGAAGAAGTATTCTTCTTATGACCTTGAAATGTATGCCTTGGTCCAAGCTCTAAGGAAGTGGAGGCACTACTTGCTTCCCAAGGAATTCATTGTGTATTCAGACAACCAAGCACTCAGTTTCCTGAACTCACAAGAGAAGTTGAGTCACAGACACATGAAATGGGTGGAGTATTTGCAAGCTTACACCTTCAATATCAAGCACAAGAAAGGAGCTCTCAACAAAGTGGCTGATGCATTGAGCAGAAGAGTCCTCACCATTCAAGAAATTTAGTTGAAGAGCATGGGGATAGATCATTTCAAAGATCTATATGCAGATGATGAAGACTTTGCAGATATTCATAAGGTATGTCTTGAGTACAAGAATCATTTCCATAGCAAATATGTTGAATATACCTTGCAAAGTGATCTTTTGTTTAAGGGAAATCAACTTTGTGTTCCTAGAGGTTCTATTAGGGAGAACTTAATACAAGAGAAACATAATGGTGCATTGAGTGGTCATTTTGGGATCACCAAAACTCAAGAACTGGTTGAAAGGTTTTACTATTGGCCAAGAATGAATTTGGATGTCAGAAGGTATGTAGAGAGCTGTGTGGTGTGTCAAAAGGCCAAAGGCACTTCTTCAAATGCAGGCCTATACCAGCCACTGCCTATTCCTTCTAGGCCATGGGAATGCTTGAGCATGGACTTTGTAGTTGGTTTACCCAAGACAAGGCAAGGTATGGACAGTGTTTATGTTGTTGTTGACAGATTCAGCAAGATGGCTCACTTTGTGCCCTGCAAAACAACCAATGATGCCAGTCAAATAGCCTCTCTTTTCTTCAAGGAGATAGTAAGGATTCATGGCTTACCAATCAGCATTGTATCAGACAAAGATACTAAGTTTATGAGTCATTTTTGGAAGACTCTTTGGCAAAGAATGGGCACCAATTTGTCCTTTGGATCTGCATACCATCCCCAAACTGATGGTCAGACCGAAGTTGTGAATAGGACACTTGGGAATCTCTTGAGATGCTTGACCAAGGAGTATGGTCAACAATGGGATCAGATTATTGGGCAAGATGAATATGCCTATAATGACACAGTAAATAGATCAACAGGGAAGAGTCCCTTTGAAATTGTATATGGCTTACATCCCAAGGGTGTCTATGAGCTGAGAGAGTTGAAGGATGGAGTCAAGGGAAGTGGATATGCTGATGATTTTGCTTATGCAATGCAGGAGATTCATGAGACAGTTAGAAAAAACCTGGCAGAAAATACTATGGAACATAAGATTAAGGTGGAAGAGCATAGGAAAGATGTTCACTTTAATGTTGGTGACTTAGTCATGGTGCATTTGAACAAGGCTAGATTGCATAAAGGAGTTCCTCATAAGTTGCAAATGAAGAGGATAGGTCCCTGTCCTATCTTGGAGAAGTATGGAAGCAATGCTTTCAAGGTGCAATTGCCAGATGACAGTGGACTGTCCCCTATTTTTAATGTTGCAGATTTAGTCCATTACAGAGGACCACCAATAAACTTGGATCAGACTATCCATGAAGTTAGTCAGGATGTAGAAGAACTCAAATTTCCTACTGTCACAGCCAAGCAAGCTGATAAGATCTTGGATACCAGGGTCTACAAGAAGACTAGTACCAAAGAGTATAAGGAACATCTGATCCAAAGACAAGGACAATCTGAAGTTGATGCAGTATGGATCAAGGAGGTAGAGTTTAAAAAGTTGGGCATTGATCCTAACTTACTCAATCCAAGGATGGATTGAATTTTTCTGTTTTAGGGAGGATGGTGCAGGAGCACCTTGGCTTAACTCCAATTTGTTGTGAACAATTTTTGGCTTGTACTGACCTTAGCCAAGTCAGGATGTTTGATGTGTTTGCTTTAGACCTTAGAAGGTCTTGTTTGTGTGAAAAGTTGGTCACTAGGACTTAGGACATCCTAGTTTGATCAAGGTTGTTAAATATTGCTTTGTTTAGCTTAAGACAACATATGTTAGGATATGAAGCATTGAGTGTGTGCTAAACACATCCTCGTTGTTAGAAGATGCTAATGGACAGTTAGGGAGGTGTTTGATTCAGAATCAAGGAGTTGGAGATCCTAAAATGAAGGGTGGTGGCGAAGTTGCAAGGATATTGCAAAATTGCATGCAACCTAACTGTTGGATTCCCTTAAAATCAGGGATATGGAGTCGAGAAACTCCCCTTTAATCATGTTAAAGGCATCAAAATAGATGAATGGCTCGTAGTTAGTAGTTAGTGATCATTGTAATCAAATTTTGGTGTGTGGAATACAAGACAGTTAGCAGATTTCTGTATTTTCTGTGTTTTGCTTGAAAATCCTGTGTGTTTTTGAGACAGTGATATCAAAGACTTTGTGTATACTGTGTTGTCATTGTATTTGTGTTCTTAGCATAGGTTAGAACATTTTTCATCTAGTAATTAGGTAGCTTAGAGCAGAGTTGTTGTTTTGATTGCATAGATTAGAGTTTAGCAGGGTTTCCATTGTAGTTTTGAGCAGTGAATCTTTTCATGGCTCCCCCATAAACACTGACCATGGGTTCTCCCTGAAATTGGTGTAATATGGAGTGGGAGCCAGACCATTGTACATATTTAATAGTAGGAAATCAAAAGATCCAAGCAATGATTTTTAATCCCAAACCCTAGGCGAGCTAAGACTACCTGGTTAGGAGTTTGGGAGTGGAAAAGTGAATAGAACAGGCAGGGAAAGGTACAACTGTACGGAAATAGTACACTTCCAGGTGGAATATGATCAAACACAAGGACACCAGAGATATCAAGGCTTGATCAATCCTCTTAAGTGAGAAATAGGCAAGTGATCAGCGAAACCCTAGGAAATAGGACAATTAGCCCTTTCACCCAAGAACATAGGAAACCACTGTAGAGTACTGACAGAGATTTGACAACCTATGCAAGATTTAAAAGCCTGAAAAGGGTGTCAAGAAATGTGTTTTTTTTGCTAGGTACAGTGGAGAATTTGGGCAGAAAAAGCAAAAGAGTGACTAGTAAGGGCTAGTAGAAACTAGGCCCTCTCAAGACAAAATCTAGAGATCGGGTAGTTTGAGGACAGTAGAACCTCCAAGATGGATTCCAATGGAGGTGAAATGCATGGAAACAGAGCATCTATCTCCCCTGCAAAGAGTTCAAGTCAAATGGAGAAGTTGGCACTTAGACCCTTCTAAGTCCAAGGAAGAATAGTCAGTTGCAAGAAGGTGTGGGTCTTCCAAAGGTAAAGCACTAGTGGAGAACTCTTTGAGAAGAGTTGGAGCAGGACTAGGATAGTCTTCTAAGCTCAACAAGAACCCTTGGTAGCAGGTTCTAGGCAGGAGACAGTGGAAAGTCTTCTACAAGATAGTGCAAGCAACCTTTGGAGTTATCATACACCAAAGAGACAACATTAGACAAGATTATGAAATGTGTCTTAATCCTATGTTATGAGACAACTAACTTGACAAAAAATTCAAAAAGATAAGATATGATAAGATCTTATCTAGACAACTAAGATCCTCTTGTTGAATAAAAGCACTGAAAGTTGAAGAAGTAGGAGGTGGAGGAGTAGGAATCTCAATACTAGTCTTTAAAATACCAAGGTTTAGATGACCGAACTTCTCCTCACAAACATGATTCACACTTGATGAATGAGTGTGAATATCAGTCAAAGGAAAATTATCATCATCAGAAGAAAAATACGAAAAGGAATACAAATGATATGATGATCAACCATCCCTATAGCAATGATCTCTCTAGTCTCCAAGTCCCTTATGTATACTCTATCAAAAGTGAACTCAACTGTTTTACCTTGTCCAGTATGGGTAATTTGATAAAAAAAGGGCGAATAGATGACAAGGATGGAACACAAAGTACATCATCAAAAATTCCTTCTCCCATATCAATAAAACCCTTCCATGCACCTTCATATATGTGTTGTTACCCATCAAAATATTGGGTGAATAACAATGCCCAAAGGAAGAGAAAATTTTCATAGATGATGCCACATGATGAGTTGCCCCTAAATTAAGAAGCCATCTTCCAAATTCAGGACTTTTAGAGGCCAAGACTGCTTGTCCTTTCATTTTTTGTACTCCATTTGTAACTCCTATGGTCCCTAACTATGATGATGAAGCTACTACAAATTGAAATGTTGAAGAAGAAGAAGAAGAAGAAGAAGACATTAATGAGGGAAGTGGAATGTTATTTTTCTAAATAAGGTGGGTTATTTCATCAATCTCCTTATCATAACATCTATGCTCATCATGTTCTATCCTTTTGCAATGTGCACATTCCAACTTCTTCTTTTTAGATGATTCCTCTTTGGAAGAGGAAGTGGACTTGAGAGTGCTTTGTGAAGGTGAATCCTTACCTTGCTCATTAGACCTAGGGTCCTTATTTTGCTTCTTACCTTTTCCACCTAAATCCTTTTGATATTTTGCAAGAAGAGCTTGAGATTTAGAAGACTTCAATTTTCACATGTGTGCCAAATTGGCTTATTCTCTTGTGAGTTGAGCTACAAATCCATCAAGAGAAGGCATTTTTTTGTGTATTACCTAGAGCATCCATAGTAGCATGCAATGTAGAAACAAAAATAGAATAATAAGGACCTATCTTAACAAGAATAAAAAGGATCAATTGTTCATCCTCTTTGGTGACCCCACAATTTGACGACTGCAATCTAAGAGAACTGAGATTAGTGAAGAAGTCCCAGATATTATAAAAATCTAAAGGATTAAGATTCATTAGTTCATTCTCTAGCTTAAATTTCCTCATTTTATCTGGCTTACCAACAAGACTCTCTAAGGTAGTTCAAATTTCATTAAGATGAGTACAAGATGCAACATGATATCTAAGATCTAGAGAAATGGACAAGACTAGAGTACCAATGGCTTCATCCCTTCTATCAAACCATTTTTTTGTAGCACCTATGGGTTTTCGATCTATGTCATGTGATTCTTTGCATCTTCAATTTTAACAATAAAATCCCCTTTGTGATTTTCATTCATGATAGTTATATGGGGTAAGAAGTATAAATTTTAGCAAATCTATGATAAAATTAGAAAGTACAATAGAAGAACAATAAATTAGCCCTCACAATACAAACAAATAACCCCTTTGTACCAAAAATGACACGTTTATTGCAAACTGACAACAAGATATGTCAAAGTACCAATCTGGCTTTAAATTGGAATTTTAAAACTTTGGCAAAAATTCGTAAAAAGTGCATGTGTAAACCTTAAGTGCTCCTAAATATCTTCCTAATGTGGAAAGAATCAATAAAATAGAGTTCGGAGCAAAAATTTATGAGCTTGGAGGCAGAAAAATAAGATCTAACTTCAAGCTGGAAAAATAGGCATCAAATAGAAAAATTCTAAAAAATCACATGCACCACTAGAAAATTCACAAAGCCAGCTTTTCAATAATATTTCATTTTCAAAAAAAATCCTCTTGGATCAAAAGTTATAGTAATTTGAAAAAAACCCTATTTTACGGCCTAAGAAGGCTAGATCTAGCCACTAGGGCCTGATGCTCGGTCACAAATGGGACCACAGTCTATAGGGTTAAGTGCTGCTAGGTTTTAAAAAACTTGTTGCCACTGGTACCAGGTGGATGGTGGATGGTGGATGGTGGATGGCAGAATATTACGCCAACCGAGCGTTAAGTGCATGTGGGCTACACGAGATCGCCTGTGGGAACTATGGGTTTAAAAATTAACAATGAAATTTTTTAATAAGAAAAATTTAAATTAAATAACACTAATGGACATATTGCAAATGATCGGTGGACGCATCCACAGTACGATCCAACGTAGACCAATGAATATTTAGTGGAATATGCTTTGTACTGACCACCCAATTGACCTATGGATGCTATAGACTCGTACGGGTCGTATGGGGCAACGGCTATCCAGCCATCAGGATGCACCATACGCATCCGATGGCATTATGTCTAACCCATAAATTAATGTTGCTGCTGTAGCTGTTCGCCTGTCCCCGTTGTCAGATACGTTACACTAAAATACCATTCTGCCGGAGATTCGTTCCAGCCTGCGAAATCTTGGCGCCAAATCTTCAATGGTTAATTATATTTGCGTATGTGTTAATGCCTGCTTGTATTCATCGTCTATGTATTTACAGATTTCTGCAATACAAAATACCGTAAGCGCTGCATAAAACCTCCTCCTCCTATGCAATATTTCTGAGCTCAAATGTATTTGGAAAAATAATAAGGCGCTCTATTTTTTGTTGATACAGCACTAGATGTATCGAGTATTATTTGTTTAAATTTGTGAGCATTCTGAGCATTCTGAAAAGGAAGCGAAGGTTTATAAAATTCGAGAGCATTCTGAATCTTGGCATGCCAGCGGATCATATCAAACTGGGGAATAAATTTATAAGACAGTGCATATGGCAGCGATTTCACAACTTCCAAGCCAAAGCATATACCAGGTGTAAATCCAAATCCCACAATTTGCAGCAACCTTCTCTTTAGCCATGCAGCAGAGGACATGAAGAAATTTTATTAAACACTGTAGTTGCACATACTTGACAGGCGTCTAGAGGAGGTCTGATTGACAGATTTTTTTCAATTTCTATCAACGTGGAATATGCATAAAATGGATTTGTAAAGGCATTATAAATTTCAAACAATACAAACTACAGGTATAAATCCAAATCTTCGCCTCCTCCTATCCTGCCCACGTTTCATGGGTCTCAACTCACAGGTTGTACAAGCTACCAATTTTTTTTTATTTGGCAGGTTTTAATAAAATTGATTTCTTCAAAGGGTTATAGAAGCTGTTAGAAATCTCCACACCTCCCTCTAGCTCTTAAATTTTCAGGCATTGAACAAGCCATTAGAAAGTAGATCAGTTTGTAAAAGAGATACAAGTTTGAGTTTTCCTTTTGAGAGTTCTATGATTTTCTTTCTTCCTGACTAGGTTTTCTTAATTATCTTGGAAACCTAGATTATTCTGATAACTGTATAGCAAACTCTATTTTATGACGGAAATTTTTAAAATTGTAAATTGCCGGTGTTTAAAGTTTTAAAGTTATTATGTATATATATATTTTTTATTTTTTACATTTATTTTTAATTTTTAAAATAAAGTTGACTTTATATATTGTATTTATACAATTCATTTTGTTATAATTATCTAGGGTTTAGGTGCTTTTTTTTTTAAATTATTTGTGAAAACCATGATATTGTTATTATCATAATTGCTCTTAGTAAAATCCCAATATTATATTACTCTCTCTTCTACATTGAAAATATTTAGAAAGCCATTATCTTGTAGAATCCTAAATACTCTTGGATGATATGTGAATAATATTCAACTATTGCATTACCACCACTATTGTAACAGCATTGATACTATTTTTATTAAATGTAGAAAGTTATTATATTCTAAACTCATATAAATACCCTTGGATGATATGTGTAGTATATGTAGCTCAAATAAATATAATTTTAGATAGCCGATGTCAATAATGTTCAACTATTACATTACCACTACTATTATCATACCATTGATAATATTTTATTACATCAATCAATTTCACAATTTATTCAATTAATCTTTAAAATATTTAAAAAGTTATTATTTTCTAAAATCATAAATAATTTGTATAGTATTTGTAGTTCAAAGGAATATGATTTTAGATAAGTGATGTGAATAATGTTCAACTATTGTATTACCACCACTATTGAATAATATTGATAATATTGGCTTACAAAGTTTGTACTCAGAAGAAGAAAAAGAAAAAAGTATATAGTTTAAAAAACCATAAAAGAAAAAAAAACAACATCAACATTACGCATATTAAGGTGTGAGATTTTTATATTTTATTTTGCAATTGGAAAGCTTGTATAATTTGATAAAAAATAAAGAGGAAAAGAAATAGAAAAGAAGAAGTAGATAACAAAGAGCAACATGGTGACTTGGAGATTGTTATTTGATTCATTTGAGATGTCAATACAAACAAAGTTAGAATATTCTAAATTTATTTTAATTGTTATATTATATTTAATAAAAAACAAAAATAGTAGGCAATGTCAATATCTAATTATATTTTTATTTTTGCATTCATTGTTGGGTCTTTAATTTTGAGTAGTTATAGAAAAAATTTGTTATTGTAATTTTCTTTCAAGTTCCATTTGAATTTAATTGAGTGTATAGTTGTGTTTAGGTACATTATTATTTTTTTATAAAATATATCATTTTTAAGAATATTGTATTATATGGAAGAGGAGATTTTAGACAGTCTATTAAAAATGATATATATATATATATATATATATATATATATATATATATATATATATATATATATATATGAGTTATGTTCTAATATTTAAAGGATAATTTTGAATAAATAAGGAATAGTTACAAAAAAATGTTGACCATCAAATTTAGGCTTTACTTTGTAGTACTTAAAAATTAGTATAAGTTTATTTGTTGAATGAAACTAATTGTACTACCCAAATAAATCTAGGTTAATTAACTAGAAGTATATTTTATCTGCTAGAAAGATATGCAAATCATAAGAATTTTACCCAACACATGATATGTCAAGATTCTAACAATTAATTTAACCATCATGTAAAAATAAAAAACCCAAAGGAAATTGCTTGATTATAATTCTAAAAAGAATAAAATGTCATAATAAAATGAGTCAATTTTCAACATACCAAATAGTGGTCTAAATAAAAAATACATTATATAAATGATGTACTTATCTTCAATTCATACACCAATCCCCCCAACGTCCATTTGTCAAATGGATTTAAGTACTCAATAGATAATCTGGTAGTGTAAATTGCGATAAACTATAATGATTATCCAAAAAAGTGTAAATTATAATAAACTATAATGATTATCCAAAAAAATGTTGACTATAATCTTCCATTATAATTTGTCATCAACACCTGCAAAGTACATGAATTAGTTATAAAGTTAATTTATAAATTAAAGACTCAAAATTGAAAACAACCACTTAGAAGAATAATATAATTGAAAATAATATGTCTACCATTACAATTAAAATGTTATTAATTATATTAATATTAATATATAATTTAACAAATTTATAAATAAATAATATTATAATTTAATTGAATTAAATAACATAATTAATATTTATATATTAAATTACAATGTTATTAATTATATTAATGTCAATATCTAAAATTAATTTACAATTATTGACTCAAATATATTTAATATATGTCATTAAATTAACTTATAATTTAATTATTATAAGTTTTAGTGGCATAGGACAAATTCACCACCAACAATTCACCAATATGACAATTCACAGTGGTGAATTGTTGTGGTGATGAATTTTCCCGCGGTGAATTTAATTTAATATATAGTATAATATAATTTTAATCATTTAATTCATTATATACATAATTAAAAAATAATAATAGTATATGATAATAATATAATATATACATAATAATTTAAATAACGTGATATATATAATTATATATTAGTTTATTACAATATAAGTTAATTTAAATTATATATTTTATTCCAATTAAGAAATCAATAAAATAAAAGCATATTATAGTTAATTAAATCAAACAATATATTTTAATGTACTATAATACAATAATGATAATATGCGAAAAATGAGGTTGCAAATGAACTAAAAAGATTATGTTTCCAAGCAAAGATCTGTGGTTTGTGCAGTATATTTTTTACAAGAACCGATCGCTTGCCGGAAAAACAAATTAAAAATAAAAATAAAACTTTGAATATGTTGATGCTAATCCGTTGCAGAATAAACAAAGCACAATGTGAAATTTTTAATTTTACAATCGGCTGTGGAAAAACTAGAGTAAATGTGGAAAAAATCATAATAAATCAAAGCACAATGTGAAATTTTTAATTTACAATCGGCTGTGGAAAAAATAGAGTAAATGTGGAAAAAATCATAATAAATCAGTGGAGAAAAATAAGTGAAGTATGTAAATATTGGTAATCAATTGGCTACAGAGAAAAAGACAGCAAATTGTGAAAATATTGTCCATAAAATCAGTTGCAGAAAAAACAGAACAAATTGTGAAAATATTAATGTAAACGTTTTTAAAGAGTTTAAAATACATTATATTATTAATTTAGGCTTTTAATCATATACTTTGTGAAAGGACAGGGAAAAAAAGTTTCAGAATAAAGATGAAGCAAAGTAACTTTTTGAGGGAAGCTGGTCACTGCCGTGCTTGCCAGAAGCCTCCGTTCACAAGCGTCTGTCAATCTTCTGAGCGCTGCATGTCTATACGTAGAAAACAAATAATACCCGATACATCTAGCGCCATATCTGCAAAAAATAGAGCGCCGTATTATCTTCCCAAATACATCTGAGCTCAGAAATATTGCATAGCAGGAGGGGGAGGTTTTATGCAGCGCTCAGGGTATTTTGTGTATTGCAGAAATCTGTTAATGCATAGCCGATGAATACAAACAGGCATTAACACATACGCAAATGCAATAAACCATTCAAGAATTGGAGCCAGGATTTCGCAGGCTGGAACGAATCTCCGGCAGAATGGTATTTTTATGTAACGTATCTGACAACGGTGACAGGCAAACACCTACAGCAGCAGCATTAATTTATGGGTTAGACATAATGCCATCGGATGCGTATGGTGCATTCTGATGGCTGGATAGCCGTTGCTGTCGTATGGATGCATACACCATATGGAATGACGACTGCAAATTTTTGTCAAACCCACCAAAATTGGCCCAAAAAAAATTTCACCCAAATATGAAGTGTTTTATATGAAAATAGGGCTTTTGGGCCTTGTGGACTCAACCATAAGGTTCATTTCGTCCCAAACTGCACCTAACAAAAGCTCATGCACAAATCACCATTAGATTTGGGAAGGAATCTATAATACTAGATCTCTGATGTACCATGTAGGAGTTAATGGTGAACTCCCAACACCCCAGGAACAACTATTAGACAAAATTATCTTCCACAAGAGAAAAAATGGCAAGAATAGCTTGCTTGATTATGAATGCAAGATTGCAAGATTGACTATGAAATGTACATGAGAAGCATTGCTTATAAAGTCAAGGTGAGAGATAGAATTAGACAAGATTGTGTCATGTGTCTTATTATTATGTTATGAGACAACTACCTTGACAAAAAGTCAAAAAGATATGATAAGATATTACCTAGACAATTAAGACTTCTAGAAAGACACTTAGGACCTATTAGTGAACTAGATAGGTAAAACACCTATTTACACCAATAGTCTTGTATTTATTTGCTTTTTGAAATTCTTGTGTTAATTATTTTTTAAATATCCTTTAGGCTTAATTCAAAAGAATCTATTAATGTCTTGGTAAAAATTCTTGTTCATTTATATTATTACATGTTGAAAAGAGTCTAATAGATTTTTAAATAGGATACATCAAATTACTTGATATAAAAATATGTTATATGTTTATTTAATTACCTTTTCAAAAATAACTTAAGTGAAAATATCAAAATGAAATATAAAGTTGTACAAATAGCTTGGTTGAATTATATTTCTTGAATGTGAATGGGAGGGACAAAGCCTAAAGGATTTAGGAATTTTAGAGAAAAGGAAAAGGAAATTAGAAACATTTGTTCATTTGGAGAATTTTTCCTATTTCTCTCTCTATTTTCTAGGACATGGTTGTGTGATTTCTCAATAGGATAAGGATTTATTGAGGATTGCTTTGGAGTAGTGTTGTGGAATTTGAAATCTTTATTGGTTCTTGGAGTGGATTGACTTCAAATTTTGTGCAAGAAAAATAATATCTTCACATTAGAGTTTATTGAAATAAGGTATTTCCAATCTTTGAATTGTATGCATTCAAATGATTTAATGTGTCATTTGGCCATGTTCATATTAGGTGGTTATATATGGCATGCTTCTAAACTATTTTTTTATGAATCTACAATTAATTTGTACATGTTCGTGTTTTGCATTTTTTAATATTTTAAAAAATTTAAAATAGTACGATAATGCTCATATTTTTTCCTAAAAATCTATATGTGTGCTTGATAGGCTCTTAAGGACATTCTTATTTTTTTAGAAATTTTACATTTTAAAATTGAAGTATTTTCAAGCATTCATCAGTGGTGATTTTGGGTTTTGTGTGATCCTTTTTTTGAAATATTAAAATTAAAATTTAGATCATGTTAATCATTTATATTTTGTGGGACAAGAAGTCTCCTAGTAGAAATACGATTGTCTTCCTTATAGATATAAGTGTCAAGGTTTTTGACCTCATTTTTTATGCCTTAGTATTTTATAGTTTTTGTACTTTGAGCCATTAAGAATGAGCTATAGGGAAGGAAATTAAGTGGCCTCTTATCATCCATTTGACCAATTTAACCAAGGGATGATAATAATGAGAGAATTGAAATATAAATAATATAAGAGTAAATTGGTTTAAAAATGTATAGGAAATAAATAATCAATACATGTCAAGCAATGAAGGTGTGCATTGATCATGTAAGATTTTAGCATGATCCTATGTGGTTGTTGAAAGTCAAAATTTATCGCAATCCTATTTGGTTATTGAAATTAAATCAATCTCGATATCCTATGCATTGTTTAAATGTTAATCAGGATATCATATTTTATATGGGACCACTCCTAATCCCACATGGCCAATAAACTATTATACTCGCACTCCATGTTGGTATGAACATGGGGTATTTCCCTAACCAATTTCCCTTTTGGGTCCTTTTTACACCTAGTTATTTAAGTTCACATAAAGCATTTACTTTTTATGTATCACTTCATGAGATCGTGAATTTTTTCATAATCTCATGTTGTCATATGTCTCACCCTTGCCTATATATACAAGGGTCCTCTATGTAAATTTCAATCCATTTTTGCATTGTATGAGTATTGGAATTATAGAATTTTCATTGCTTCTCTCTTGTGATGAAGGTTATTTTGGTGTTGTAGATGGTATTGTCTCATATGAGTCATTTTGGTGACTTCAACATGGTATCAAAGCTCTAAATGTGCAAGCCCCTTCTCTTTTGAGGTTGATTTTTACCAAGATTTGTTATATGGTGCATATTAGCAAATAAGAAACTTTATAATTGAGTAAAAAAGACCCAAATCTAAATGGATCAATAGTAAACTTTATAGGATTTGGAGAGGTTATAGTTTCAGCCTTTTTTGGAGGGCATCATTTTATAGTCACACAAATTCCATATAATCATATAATATATATGGCCATATACTTTGAATGACCTATATATAATTAGTTGTAACATCATTTATTATATCTACAAATTTTTTCCCTACATCAACTTGCATCAGCCTACTCTTGTCAGATAGGTTTTCAACACTTGATCACATGGACATCTCTACCAATAGGGGCCTTAAGGTTGCCACTCTATTGGCTTGTTCCACTAGTCATTGTTGCCTTTGTTTCTTTCTACAACCCATGTGATATTTCTCATATTATTTTTTCTCATTCATTGCTCCATTGTTCCCACAACCTTACCACTAGCTATTCTTCCTAGATCCATTGCTACTTCTTAGTGGTGCCATGCTAATATTGTTGTAATTGTATTATTTTTCTAAAAGAGGAGATTTTCTTAGGAGCCATAAATTTTTCTCATTGTGTCAATTTTTTAAACTTTTAATGGATGATAGAAACTTTTTATTGAGCAGTTGACGATGGTCTAAAATATTTTTCTAGTTTCTACTCCAATTAATAGTAAATTTTGTTTAAATTTGTTACTTACATTTTTTGCAATAAGCATATTTTTTTCTCGTAGAGTTGAATTTGGTTATCTTTATACAAAATATTTAAAAAGTCAAAGAATCTTTTTGTAACCTCAATTTTTTGGCTAAATAATTTACAAGATATGACCAATAACATAATACCCACCATTTGGGCTAAAGTAGTCAATTGTGGTAACTACATTTTAAACCATATGTATCCCAAGGAAATGAAACTATGATTCTTGAGAAGGCTTGGTCCCATGTGTCTACTTTTTAAGTATTTGGTAGTGAAGCTTGGGAATTCATTCTAGATGGTCAATGCAAGGCTATAGAGAAGAAGAGTCAACATTTGATTTATTTGGATATTTTAAGGATATGAAGGATTATATGTTGTTTGATCCTATCACTCAAGATGTCTTTTTTTAATGGTATCCCAATTTAATGAGTATTTCTCATAAATGGATACCTACTCCTCCATCTCTTGAGAACACTTTTATTCTTGAGGATGATGAAAATGGTGTTCCCAATCCACCACCTCTTGGTACACAATATTTTCTCCATTAGGGCCACACTACTCTTGAGGAGAATGGACCTTTGGTTGGTTATCCTATAGATGTTTTCCATACTTTTTTACATATAATAGGTGCTAGTATTTTGATTCATGTCCTTTCATATGATCCTAGTTATCATATATTAAAAAAATTATAGAGTGGGATAGTGTTATGGCCAAGGAGCAATATTCTTTGATGAAGAAAAACACATGGGATCTTGTACCTCTTCTTAAGGAGAAAAAATTGGTTTGGTGCAAGTGATTGAATAAAACCAAATATTAAACTCTTCGGTCTATTGACAAGTACAAAGAACATTTTCTCAGTTAGTTGCTTCATAGCTCGAGAGCATTAATTATTGTAATACCTGATCTGTAATTAAAGGGTTACAAATAATTTCCGCGTTACTCCTAATTACACATTTTATCCCGATCACACACAAAATTGTGCGGTTATGTATTTTAACCTTTGAATTTATAGAAATTGAGTGCACTTAATCTTTAACACAATTTAATGACTTTAACTAATTACTTAAATGTCATAATTAGAACTCAAAAGGCATCAAATACTGAAAGGAATGAAAGATAACTATAGGACAAAAGGGAAGAAGAGAGATCACAAGCTTCATAATGGAGTTCATTCAACATGAGCTACATCTCCAGGTTCACTTCTCAATGTTGGACCACTTTATTAGTGACGCCAAGCTTTAACATGATTTTTTACATCATCCAAGCTCTAGTCCTACATTACAAGATTGCTCCCAGTATCCTCTTGCACCTAAATATACTTGCATACTCTCCTTTTTGAGTTAGGCTTCAATCGCCTCATAACCCAGTTACACTTAAAGAATACAAATACAAGTCTTTGTGCTTACAAAAAAAACTCCTCTCAAAAGAATTCTCCAATTCCCTAATTTCCTCTCAAGAGCATTATAAAAAAAAATTACCACCAACTCAACTCATCACTTACCCCCTTTTTATACAATTACATGTGCTAAAATGGGGTTAACCATAATATTTACAAAATCCCCCTAATAAAGCCTCTTTAATCTTTTCTCGGCAAATGCAATCTTCTTAAAAACAACCTCCTTTTATTTTAAAGTTTGTCATTTTTCGAAGGTTTGTCTTTACCATATTTGAAGTTTGTTTTTTAAAATAATCTAATTATAGGGGAGGAGCTCGGGCCCCTTCCCTCCTTTTACTCAATGCCTTCCATTATTTAGAGAAAAAAAACATCCTATAAAATATTCCTAAAATCACGCATAGCGTGATTGGAGGAGGCATTTAAGAAGGATTAGGGGGTGGGTTCAACAACTGCCTCCTTTCTTTTAGATTATTTGTTTTTTGTGTAGTGTTTTAATAAAATTTGCGCCCATTAACATTCAAAACAAATGGTTGGTGCATTGGCAATAACTAAAATATGCCCCTTAATTTTTCTCTTGATTTTCAATATCAATTACAATGCACATGCAACCATTAAGGTTAGCTCCAAACCAAAACGATGCGGAAAAGAACTCTAACCAAGAATGCACCCTAAAACCACTTAAGGAAGAGGAGCGGGCATATGGTCAAAGGATCCATAGGATCTAATAACTCAACAACTATAGGATGATTACAACTGGAAGTACAAAATAAACTCAACGCCAAGAATGTGCACACAAGATCCCTTTGAAGGCAAGGTGCTAACATATGGCGGAGTAAGTATTACAAAACTGAAAGAACTTAGGCGGTAAACCAACCATAAATATTTCCACTCAACCACTTAAACAGTGGGGGGAATACTACAAACAATTCAACTAATTCATCTGTTGCGGCGAGCATCCACTTAAGAGTGGGAATCCTCCACTTTTTAGTGGGTACAATGAGAGTTACAAGTTTATTCTCCACACTGGCGGTAAACCATCTAGGGGTAATTAATGTTTGCTAAGAAATTACAAGTAAATGCAGCAATAACAAATTGGTTAGATTAGTACTACTAATGCACAACCTTACAATCAAGATACTTTGCAATTTACTAGTATTACAATGATAGAACAATGCCAATATGTGAAGAATGATTCTCTCAAATTACAAAGCTCTCAAAACACTGAAAATGAAGCATAAATCTGATTCTTTTGAAGTATGATATTAAAAACCAGCAAACTGAAACTGTAAACTAGCAACCTGTGAATCAATGAAATGCACATAAATTTATCAATTTACCTCCAAATTGAGTGAAATCAATTGCAATGAACCTATGGAGGATAGGCGCCCATGTCATGATGATGAAACAACTTCAAAAAGCAGCCATTAATTTCTTTGCATAATTCCCAATGCTCCCAACATGGTACGACCCTTAGCAAGGGCGATTTTGCAAGAATAAATCACACAATTCAAAATAAAATATGAAAATTTATAGGAAGGGTCGCCATAAGCTTAGGAATGAGATTGTTGAATACCCACAACAAAATTAAAATCATACAAGAAGTTATTTTTGAAAATCTCATTCAGCCATATAATAACTAGCACCATGAAAAACTAGAAATATCTCACCAAAACTCCAACAATGATGCTCAATGTGCACTTTTGAATGAAGCACACTCTCAATCCACCATCTAGGGAACCAGAGTTTCAAAACCGGAGAATGGAGTGGAATTGCTAAGCTTTCCCTTAGCCGGATTCTAGATTTCAAACCAGCAGCATAACTTTACAATATTTCCAAAGATAAAGAACTCTTGTCAAAGCCTCAATATATAAGCTTCAATTGGCAACTGAATCACTTCAAATTCCAAGAAGTTGAATCACTTCAACTTCCAAGAGGGACGCCACCTTTAAGCATTTTACTTTTTGAAATAATAAAACTTTATTCAACCTCCCTTTAGGCATCCATCTTAATAATGCAATAATAAAGCATTTAATAAATTATTAAATGTGCAATTGACCTCATAATGTCCCCTCTTTAAAAACAACATGAAGTTGTCTCTCCTAGGCGTGGGGTACAACTGAGTAACATAAAATTGACTAAGTATAAACTTATTCCATTGAGATAACCAAAGCCAAACTGAAACTGAAGGATAGCAACATGACTTGAGTTGAATTGTTGATGGTGCTACTACCAAATTTAGACTTACTATAAATAGCCAATGCCAAAAATAGTAAGTTCGCTTCACAACCATCAGAAAGCCAAACTGAACGACCGAACTGCAAGGGATTGAACTACTGCTAAAACAGATACTGCCAAAAGATAGACTTGCTAAAAATAGCGAATTGCTCTAAATAATAAGTCTGCACAACAACCTCTGAACACCAACTGAGCAGTATCTAAAAGAGGAAACCCTAATTTGCACATCTGAGTAGCCTACGGATTCCCAAAAATAGGCTGACTCCAAATGAAGAGTGTATGGCCAAAATGGGGACATTACAGTCTGCCCTTCCCAAAATTGCTTGTCCTCAAGCAATTCCAAATCCATCATGAAATCGCCATGCTGAACCAAACTGAAACTGAATATGATCCCAGGGTCCCAAATCAACCTAGAAGAAAGATAGCACCTACTGATGTAAGCACTGCACTGTTGGATGCCAACAACATAAATCACCAGATTAAAATTAAACTGAAACATCATTGGAATACATTCTAGAAGACCATTATTGGCTTCATCATCTTCAACTGTGGAATGGAAAACCCAAGTGATACCAGGATTCCAAATCTTTCTCAGGAACATTGTTCCTCTAATCCGTTGCGCTACTCTGATTAATACAACTAAATACTCAAAGTGGACCAACATGTCACGATCCACAAAAGAAAATGCACCAAACATGTCAGTGCCTGGGTCCCATATCAGTCTGTAGGACCTCCAAACCTTGTTTTCATAATTATGATCAACAACAAAAATATTTTCAAACATACTTCTAAACCAATGCCAAACCAAGAGCGACGCTCCACACTCCCTCCCTATCCAAGAGGATGCACAATGCTTCCTTTGACGCAAATTGATTTCACTAAAAGAACTCCAATAAATATTCACAGGTCTTACATCAAGAGTTTCAATTTGACAAATAAAATCAGCTAATAACTCGTTGTCCCAAAGAGTAATGTATGAGTTGGTACCACAAAACTGATTGTCAACCATCAATGAACAACCCATACCTGAACTTTGACCATACTGAATCATTCCCTTGCTCATTTGTGGCAGAAATTCAATCCAAATAGGAGATAGAGAGACCTGAAAATGATTAAACCAGCTTCCTAACAGGTCTGAAAACAACATCTTAGGATCTAATTTTTGGAAAACCAACATCCAAGAAATTCAGCAACAGCTACAACTTAAGAATTTCTCGACAAAATGAGCATAACTACTCATGAACCAAGTTGGTGGCACCTTTAGCAAGAGACCCCATGCCACCACAAACCAACTTTTGATCATATTTCCTTCACAAATCATCAATTTATGATCAAAAGTAATGAACCAATGACAGTAAAAGAAGGTAGCAGCAGTCAAAGGACTAAAATTTTGGGACTTAACTCTCCAAGAAACCTTTTTATGCATACCAATCTTCATATAAATATACTTGAGATCCCACATACTAACTTTCAATTGGAGACATTTCCAACACATAAACAAATAATCACAACTACATTCTGAGAATAATGTGTTGGTCTATTCCCTTTAGAATTTTCAATATTACCTTCTTGTTGAATAATACCAGGATCCCAAACCAACAACAATGAAGAACCATTTCTCAGACAGAGAACTTCTCTCACCTGAATCCTCTGATTTGCTCGTTCCATCTAAATTGATGCTTCTTGTAACTCCAAGAAATAATCAACCAACCTACGTTCGTTGAAGAAATAGAATCCAAAATCTTGTGACATGATTTTCTGGAAAGATTCCATGAATTCTTCATCAAATTCAATTCTAAAATCAATCACTCTAAGAGAAGATGGTGATGAACTAAAATTTGACAAGAGTCTCACAAGCATCCTCATCAAAATATAAATAAAACCTTCATCAACATTCCCATCAACTCTTTGATGAACAATAAGAATATCTTCATTTCTTTGTGTTCCAAGAGTTACCAATTCTTGCCGAGTGGATGCACTAGGAGCAGTAGTAGATTCTACTTCATGCAACTCACGTATCAACTCTCCAATGCTGGAAGACAAACTCAAATCCCCTCCTTCAGTAATCTCTGAAGCAATTCCTTCATCATTTTCAAAAAGAGGATTTACATAAACCTTACGAGAACCTTCTTCATACAAGAGATTGTCAAAAGCATGAAAAACTTGAGAATTTGAATGCTTTGGTCTCTCAGGGCAGCATTCCAAATCATATGTTTCTTGTATGAGATCAAGCTCATCAAGAACTACTTGAAGCTCCTCTGCTCTTCTTTTGTTTTCTTGCTCCCATGAATATTGAAAAGTAGCAATCTGATTTTTTGCTTTAATTAGGGTCTCATGCACTTCTTGCAACCTCGCTTTGGTAAGCTCATTCCACCCTAATGCCTTGTTAGCAATATTGGCCACTATGTCTTTGTCACGAATGATGTGCAAAAGACTAGATTTAATCTCCTCCAAGGCAAATTTAATGGACTTCATGTCATCAATAGAAATGCAACATACAACTTCTCCCCTAGGCACATCATGAATCAAATGTTCTACTTGCCTATGAATTCTATCAAGTTTTGACAAAACTTGAATACCATTATCAGCAATGTGTGAACTTGAGCTGCAATCTTTATATGCTGACTGAGATGATGTAGAACCACTTGGATGGATAAAGATTTCAAAAATGATTTGAGTTGTACTCCTCAACTTGTCTCGCATGTGATGAACACTCTTCATCATTCCATCCATAGTGCCTTCCAATTCCTTAGCTTTTTGCCTTAGCTTGATTTCAGGTGAAAAGAAATCTGCCTTATAACTACTAGAAGCTTCACCTTCCATGTTGTCTTCTACACATGATTCAAAAGAATTGATCAAATCAGCTTTGAAGTAGGAACAGACTTCAGCTTCCTCCTTCTTCTTCTCCTCCTTGACTTGACTTTCAAACCAGCATTCCCTGGAATTGTGAAGAAGCAAATTGCTGATTGAACACATATCTTCAACTATCCGAACTTCTTCCTCATTTGGATCAGCACTTATGGCCTCTTCATGCATCTCTGTTTCAACTTTTGTTTCCAAAAGTTCTTTCTTTGAATCTTCAACATGAGGCTTCTTAACACAAGCCAACTCACTGTTCTCCTTTGTAGAAAAAAAGAGTACTTCGCTAGTCGTCAAGGCTTCCACTGACATATTACATTCTTCTACAAAATGCTTAGATAAGTGCAAATTTGTGGATACCCCTTGAACTTTTGCAATGTCTTCAAACGGATTCCAACTTTCATCCTCTTCAGCTTCAGATATCTCTTCTCTATTTTCAACAGTCTTCTTCAAAAGTGGTTTCAACTTATCTTCACATTGACTAAAAATTTCTTTAACTAACAAATCAGCAGTGGGAGAAATCTGCTCTTCACATTTATAAGCATCCAAGAGAAGAGTTTGGACACTTTCAGGAAGACTATCAGCTTCTTTAATTGTAGAGATTAGAACATTCATGACAGCTGCAAACACATCCTCTTCCTGCTCACTCCAAGTCGAAGTGAAGAGATAATTAAATAGATGGTAAATCTGATTTTCCATCTCCAATTCTATCAGAAGGATGCAAGTTCTTACTTCTGAAATTTTTTTTAAAACAACTCTTCTAGAAAACAATCCACTCCCAGTCTCATCCAAATCCTGGAAACTATCCACTATCATATTTAATATGATCTTCATAGTTTCATCATCATAGGGAAAATGGGGATTTACAATTCTTATTATCTCCATGAAACAAGAAGAAATCAGTAGCTTGGTGTCTTCATCAGGATGCCCCAACCAATAGGGCTGATTCAAAGAATTCACTGTAGGAGCTAGTGCCAACTCCATTTTCTCTGAAGGTGATTGCTTCACTTGTCTCAAACATTGCTCTAACAGATGAAGAATGTTCTCTTCGTTTTCTGTTGACTGAAATTCTTTGTCAAGTCTCTTTCCAGTCGTATACAGTGCCTCTGCCAGTTTCATCTCTTTTTCATTAGCCATGCCTAACTGCCAACTTTTGGATACCACAAGGAGCTGAACTAGAATCTGTTTTGACTTTCGGTGTAGTACTGAAGATTTCTGTCACTCAACTGCCTAAACATGAAGCTCTAATCACATGATGGCAGGATCTTCTGCTCTGATACCACTGAAATATGCCCCTTAATTTTTTCTCTTGATTTTCAATATCAATTACAATGCACATGCACCCGTTAAGGTTAGCTCCAAACCAAAACGATGCAGAAAAGAACTCTAACCAAGAATGCGCCCTAAAACCACTTAAGGAAGAGGGGCGAGCATATGGTCAGAGGATCCCTAGGATCTAATAACTCAACAATTATAGGATGATTACAACTGGAAGTACAAAATAAACTCAACGCCAAGAATGTGCACACAAGATCCCTTTGAAGGCGAGGTGCTAACATATGGCAGAGTAAGTATTACAAAACTGAAAGAACTTAGGCGGTGAACCAGCCATTAAGATTTCCGCTCAACCACTTAAACAGTGAGGGGAATACTACTAACAATTCAACTAATTCATCCGCTACGGCCGGCATCCACTTAAGAGTGGGAATTCTCCACTTTTTAGTGGGTACAATGAGAATTACAAGTTTATTCTCCACACTGGCGGTAAACCATCCAGGGGTAATTAATGTTTGCTTAGAAATTACAAGTAAATGCAGCAATAACAAATTGGTTGGATTAGTACTACTAATGCACAACCTTACAATCAAGATACTCTGCAATTTACTAGTATTACAATGATAGAACAATGCCAATATGTGAAGAATGATTCTCTCAAATTACAAAACTCTCAAAAATTGAAAATGAAGCATAAATATGATTCTTTTGAAGTCTGATATTAAAAACCAGCAACCTGTGAATCAATGAAATGCACGTAACTTTATCAATTTACCTCCAAATTGAGTGAAATCAAGTGCAATGAACCTCTGGAGGATAGGCGCCCATGTCATGATGATGAAATAGCTTCAAAAAGAAACCATTAATTTACTTGCACAATTCCCAATGCTCCCAACATGGTACGGCCCTTAGCAAGGGCGATTTTGCAAGAATAAATCACACACTTCAAAATAAAATCTGAAAATTGCTAGGAAGGGTCGCCATAAGCTTAGGAATGAGATTGTTGAATACCCACAACAAAATTAAAATCATACAAGAAGTTGTTTTTGAAAATCTCATTCAGCCATATAATAACCAACAACATGAAAAACTGGAAATATCTCACCAAAACTCCAACAATGATGCTCAATGTGCACTTCTGAATGAAGCACACTCTCAATCCACCATCTAGGGAACCATAGTTTCGTGTCCGGTTGAATGGAATCTGCTAGCTTTTCCTTAGCGATTCTAGATTTCAAACTAGCAGCATAACGTTATATTTTTCCAAAGATGAAGAACTCTTCTCAAAGCCTCAATATATAAGCTTCAATTGGCAACTGAATCACTTCAAATTCCAAGAAGTCGAATCACTTCAACTTCCAAGAGGGACACCACCTTTAAGCATTTTACTTTTTGAAATAATTAAACTTTATTCAACCTCCCTTTAGGCGTCCAACTTAATATTGTAATAATAAAGCATTTAATAAATCATTAAATGCACAATTGACCCCATAATGTCCCCTCTTTAAAAACAACATGAAGTTATCACTCCTAGGTGTGGGGTACAACTAAGTAACATAAAATTGACTAAGCATAAACTTAGTCCATTGAAATAACCAAAGCCAAATTGAAACTGAAGGATAGCAAGATGACTTAAGTTGAATTGTTGATGATGCTACTACCAAATTTAGACCTACTATAAATAGCCAATGCCAAAAATGGTAAGTTCGCTTCAAAACC